>JAXIVD010001471.1:25000-52500 GCA_036785275.1 Cancer borealis | reverse complement strand
ACAACGGATAGAATGGAGTGAGTGCGCCATGCAGAAAGTTGTAATAAATGCGAGGTAAAACGTGACACTTTACTGAAGACTGCCAGTTAGGAAGAAAACAGCTGGGACGCGGCAGCTGGGAACAAAACAACGGGAAATGAGGCAGCTGGAGACGAGGCAGCAGGAGGAGGAAGGACAGTTGGTATGGGACAACACGACGGGGTAAAGGCAGGGTCAACATGGTAGGGGACAAGGCGGCAGGGGAGAAAAGAGTGTCAAAATGGTAAGGGATGGGGCAGCGAGGATCAGGCAGGGTTAACAAGGCAGGGGATGAGGCAGCGAGGGTCAGGCAGGGTTAACAAGGGAGGGAACGAGACAACGATGGTCAGGCAGGCTTAACAAGGCTGGGAACGAGGCAACGAGTGTCAGGCAGGGTTAACAAGGCTGGGAACGAGGCAACGAGGGTCAGGCAGGGTTAACAAGGCAGGGGAGGTGACAGGACAAATTCAATAAAATTATCACCTAAACGATGAATGGGATAGACTCGCAATGGACGAAATCACAGGTTCGTAATCTGCAATAATTTGTTTTAATTATGTACATTATTTGTTTAATGAATTATTTACACGAGTATTTATTGTGCTATCGACAACCCATTTAATTACGTAATATTATCAATAGACACGCGCCTATATTGTATCTGAGTGTAGATAATCGAACAGCAGCCACTGAACTACC
Source organism: Cancer borealis (assembly GCA_036785275.1). NCBI lineage: Eukaryota > Metazoa > Arthropoda > Malacostraca > Decapoda > Cancridae > Cancer > Cancer borealis. The sequence continues at coordinate 51,783 of JAXIVD010001471.1, read as the reverse complement.
AGGTGTATAGGGGAGTACATATCGAATGCAAATAGAACTAAATGAATGAATAAATGAACGAATTGAATCAGTAAATATATAACACTTTTCATTATTATTTTGTTTTACGTAGCTACGCCCTCCAGCTGTGTTATGTAGGTATATATGGTGCATACTTTACTACGTTACTATATATACCTTACACTGACACTGTTATTACTGTGTCTAGGGTGACTATATTTCTCTTTATAAACTTTACATAGACTTAAAAAAACACTCCTTTCTCCTACATGTAACCATCTGAACCCTTTAATTCCTTCCATACTGAACTTTCAATGCAATTCACGACATAAAACATACTTATCTTACCTCTGAAATGAGCCTCATACTGTCCTCATTAACCTAAACTTATAACACAATCCCATAGAGAATAGCATCCAATCCTGTTATGATGAACCAAAGACCACGTTCAAATCCTTTTTCTTTACTCCTCACTCCTTTCTTGCATCCCTACCCGCTGATGGCCACTCCCCATGCACTCCTTCACCCACGCTTCCATTCGCCTTACTCCAGAAGTCCTCCGTGTCCCCCCGAAGCGAACCTCTCCCATCCCTCCCTCCAGGCCTCTCCGTGAAGGATTGGATGCCATTACAAACTTTTAATGACAACCCCGTCGAGACAAGTGACAGGCAGCCCTGCTCACGTCTGCACGGAGAGAGAAAAAGAGAGAGAGAGAGAGAGAGAGAGAGAGAGAGAGAGAGAGAGAGAGAGAGAGAGAGAGAGAGAGAGAGAGAGAGAGAGAGAGAGAGAGAGAGAGAGAGAGAGAGAGAGAGAGAGAGAGAGAGAGAGAGAGAGAGAGAGAGAGAGAGAGAGAGAGAGAGAGAGAGAGAGAGAGAGAGAGAGAGAGAGAGAGAGAGAGAGAGAGAGAGAGAGAGAGAGAGAGAGAGAGAGAAAAAAAAAAACTGGCACTTTTTTCTACAGCTTCCAGTATTGCGATGGCATTATTTAACCCTTGTAATCAATGGTATAATCTTATGCGTTATGTTCCTGCTCAAATAACAGCAATTTCTCACTATCATTACCCCAAAACAGTCTATATAAACGGATATTCTGCTGTTATTAAGATCATTACCTCTTCCTTCTTGTGTATACGTTTGTGGCTGTCAGTGTGTCATGCATTTCCTGTCCATCCGTTGGCACATCCTTCAGGTTGATAATACTTAAGGTTACAGCCTCCGCCACCTCCTTCAACCCTCCTAGTGGCAGCCTCGCATTATTAGTCCCTCCTCTTCCTCTTCTTCCTCCTCCTGCTCCTCCTCCTCCTGCTCCTGCTCCTCCTCCTCCTCCTCCTCTTCCTCTTCTCTTTTTTTCCTTTCTCGTCTCCTCCTCCACCTACTCCATTCCCACTCAGCAAGGCGCCGGAGGAAACAGAATCAAGCGAAGGATAATATTTCAAGGCCACTCTCCTTCTCCTGTTTCTTTCCCTTTAAGAGTGGATAGAAAACTCGTCCCTTGTGTGATACCTACTGTAAGGATTGCGGAAATAATGATAATAATAATAATAATAATAATAATAATTGCTGTAGGTGTTTTACTCTCTCTCTCTCTCATCCACTCATATATATATATATATATATATATATATATATATATATATATATATATATATATATATATATATATATATATATATATATATATATATATATATATTATAATCTACTTGCTTCATGCACTTGCTTATTTATGAAATTAATAATTAGTTTCCTTTCTTTTTTTAGGGATGAAGGAAAATAAAAACTCACCAGGATAGGAATGAATAGCCTCGCTCCAATAAAGATCTCACGGCTCATCACAAATTTGGAAAGAATCGAAATTTCATTAAACTTTTTTTTATTATTATTACGCAGAATGTTGGCAATAAATATGAAAATCACGCCGCACAACCAGATATACGCGATATTTTTTTTCCCTCTCATTTTCTTTCACCTTAACAAAACCATTTCAGCCACTGCACTATTTTACCACCATTTTGCTTTTATGTAATTAAAAGTATACAAGGTTAATGGAAGTAAAGGGAACTGGAGTAGGCATGTGTGTGTATGTGTATATTCTATATGTGTGTGTGTGTGTGTGTGTGTGTGTGTGTGTGTGTGTGTGTGTGTGTGTGTGTGTGTGTGTGTGTGTGTGTGTGTGTGTGTGTGTGTGTGTGTGTGTGTGTGTGTGTGTGTGTGTGTATGTGTGAGCGGGTCTGCATGTGAGTGCCAATACATATGTCTGTACGAAGATAAACTTTCGAATATCAACATCAACACCAATTTCCGGCGCTAAAAAATGCGAGGTTCTGACACGCTTTCAACGCCGCTAATGTCACGGGAAATGTCGGCGAGGAAAAGGTCGCCGATAAATTCAATGGAGCGACCTTTTTCCTTCCCTTACTGACGTCAAAAGTGTCTCCAGAATGTGGGAGTGAAGGCGCAGGGCCCGTCAGCTGCAGAGGAGTAGCGGCAATACTTGAAGGAGAGGAAAGGCAGCAGGAAGAAGACAATGTAGCGAATTGATGCAGAGAAGAGTGGAAGGATATGCAACTTGGATGGAAATAGTAATAAGACAATGGTGAGATAAATATGTGTATAGAAGGAGAGATATCAAAACACTGCGAAGGTACAGGAGATAGAAGGAAGCAATAGAAAATTAAAAACATCGAAATAAATAAATGAAGACTGAAATCAATCATACAAAATAAAAATACTTAAATTAAAGCTGATGAAAAGCGAGAAAAACTATTTATCTATCTATATACCAGACTGTTATCCCACTAAAGGGGATTGCCAAGACAAGGCACGCATACACACACCCATGGACACATACTCAACACTTTTCTAACTTAGCCCCTGGGTCCATACGCGTTAGAAGAGTAGGACAACACACTGTATCATGTTCCATCATGCATACTTACCAATGCACTCCTCGCTCACCACTCTTATTAGTAGTCGAGGTGACACAATCAGGTGTTAATTACCAAGAGGGAGTGAAAGGCACCCATTCACCACCAAGGACACCGGGGAAGGGCTTGCCTGGCTCCAACTCAGGCTTCTACTCCTTCGCTGTATTATTAATATCACCAAGGAAGGAGAAGAACGAGAGGACAAAGATGTGGACGGGAGCATGTAAGGCAGGGGTCGGCAACCTTTTTAGTGTGAAGGCTGGAGAAAGCTTCTAGGAATAGCCTGCGGGCCGGAGTGCCAAATGTGACAGTGTACAAAGATTTCATAGAAAAGCAGGCAAACCAGTGATTAGATTATAAGAAATTTATTGAAATCATGCAAATCAGTGACTGCAGAAAACAGTCTTGTCAAGAGACATACAAATTAGTGGGATAATTGGTGTTGTTTGCCATGGAAAAATTATTCAATGTCTGGATCCATTGATGAGGTAGACAAAGCAGAATGACATTGAGGTGGCAGTCACTTAGCTGGGAGCGAATGAGAGACTTTGTGTATTTAATTTTTTGAAAAGTGTTGTTCCCAATAGTAAGTGCTGCCAAACTTGGCAACGATACATTTTACATGCTCAATGTAATTTGGAAATTTGTTACAAGGGAGTTCAGCTCAGTTCATCATTACACAGAAGCTCCACCAACTCCATCTGCAAGGGGGGCAGGGGCTTCGTCCACAGGGAAGTCAAAGGGGGAGGTGAACAGCTTGAAGCCTGGAGCCAGTGGTAACAGTGAAACGGGAGGCAAAACTCTTTCTCTTTCTCTATTTTGACTCTCTCTCTCTCTCTCTCTCTCTCTCTCTCTCTCTCTCTCTCTCTCTCTCTCTCTCTCTCTCTCTCTCTCTCTCTCTCTCTCTCTCTCTCTCTCTCTCTCTCTCTCTCTCTCTCTCTCTCATGATGCAGCCTCAGCCTCGTTGGTATACAATAAGCTACTTATAGATAGATCTTGAACGAGAGGTTGGATCTAATGACGCGATCCTATTGGCTCAGTTTTCTCCAAACAGAAAACCAAGGTTGAAAAGCAGGTTGGATCTAATGACTAGTGTAACCCTAGTTCTAGTCATTACATCCAACCTCTCCTGACTGGAAAATCAGCTTGGACCCTTGACTACCTTCATATTCTCACCACCTTAGGTTATCAAGCTCACTGTAAATGTATATTCAAATCATGAATACTGAACCAATGTTCAACTCCCAAGAGGAGGAAGACATTACCGAGCTGAAGTGCGAGCACTTCGTGATGTACCTCGAGTGTGAAGAGTGTATGCCCAAACTGTCCCGCAGACAAGCTGCGAACCTTTTGGAATTCTTCAAAAAGAAACATCGGGAGATCGGTACTGCTCGGAGGAAGCGTGTCAAGGCTCTCAACAAAAAGTTCTTCAAACAAAAACAACAAGAAATAGAGAAGAGTAATGAGACAGGCAGTCAGCAGCGGTCAATAACTATTCGTTTTAACCTGGATGACGCGCCACTCCCTATTAAAGACAGGGAACTTCTTTATAAAGATTACCAGCGAAGTAAAAAAGGTATCAAGGAACAATGGGCAGCTCGCCTATTGGAACTTGATAATGATGAGGAAGCGTGGAGGAAGGACCTGGTCGCCATGGCTGCCAGGCGAGGCTTCACCTCTTAAACACACTCTCACACCGGTAAAGTAAATCGTGGAACAGATCACACTATTTCATCGGAAACAGATGTAAATATGTGATCATAAAAGCCTTAATTAAGGTGCATTGTGCGGCCATGAAGGTGCATTGTGCAGCGGAGCAGAAATGTGCTCAACCTGTAAGTGGTAAGGTTGACACTTTGGGAACCTTCCTGTTGAGTCTGACGTGCACTTAAGTATACTGAATAGGACGAGGCCACTTGTGGGTCCCGCGTGAGTCAAGTGGACACGAGATGTGGCTGCCCTCAGGGATCGGCTGCGTGTGCACGCACTGAGCACTGAGCACTCAGCACTCAGCACTCAGCACTGAGGGAAGGGCGGAGTGCCGCGGGACGCCGTGTTCCTGTGGTGCCTCCTGATAAACGTTCACTGACAACACATTCATGAATCAGTTTGTGAATGTAACCAAGAAATAATGATGACTAACGGAGAGGCTAATTTGATTGAGTTATATCTTGTGCAGGTTAACAAAGTGTACTGAAGCAGTATTGTTGTTATTGCAGTTACTGTTTGTATCAAATATATTTACTATGTTTTGTTTATATAATATTTCCCCGGAAATGCATGTCATGACTCGTGATAATAAAAAAAAAAATTACAATATCATTATCATTATCCAGCCTTGTGACAGATAGATAGATAGAGATAGATAGAAAGAAAGAAATAGATAGATAGAGGAAGAGACAATTAACATAATTTTTCAGGAGAGGCATTCACCTCTCCTATAACCATATCATTGCCTCTGTTCATTTCTATATAAAAAAAGGATGCTACGCACATTATCATGTTTTCCTAATGAAAGGAACACCAATCTGTTGCAGGGGCAAGGAAGGCCCATCAAGGGGACTACTTGGTTCACCTAACCTATCTCTCTCTCCTTGACTTGTCTCTTTGTAGCTTTGTTAAATGTGAGGTTATTGTTCTACTACTTGCGACATAATGGTGATAGATAGATAGGTAGATAGATTGCTATATGAATGAATAAATAAATAAAAACAATTATATTAAACACACACACACACACACACACACACACACACACACACACACACACACACACACACACACACACACACACACACACACACACACACAGACACACACACACACACACACACACACACACACACACACACACACAAGAAAATAAAAGGGGAAGAGATGAATATTGAGGCGAGGATGAGGAGGAAAACATACACAATGCTAAGAGGAAAAACACGGACAAGGACGAGGAGAAAGACGAGGACATGGAGGAAGGGAAAATAAATGAGGATTGATGTGCACAATGGCATTTCCTTGACGTCATATCACAAACAAGAACGCCGGGGAAAAAAATCATCCGAAAACAATAGACTCAAGAATGAAGTCGAATAAAACAAAACAGGAAATAAATAGAAGAAAAAAAAAGCGACGCCTTACCCAACATCAACGTCAAGCTTGTGAATAATTTTTCATTTAGCTTTGAAAACACATATTAATCCCCGTCAGTAATGATCAGAGTTTCCTTCTTCCCTTCCTTCCCTTCCTTCCTTTCCCCTGTCCTGCCGTCTCGCCGCACTCCCTCTCGTAAATAATGAAAACATACTGGGGCCCGAACACGTCCATTTAGGCCTACTCACGACAATGGCATAGGCTTATACAGTGCACAAGGCTCCTCCCTCAATGGGGTTAAAAGCAATGTGTTCCCTGCCAGGCATTGACCTTATATATATATATATATATATATATATATATATATATATATATATATATATATATATATATATATGCTATAGTATATATATATATATATATATATATATATATATATATATATATATATATATATATATATATATGCTATAGTATATATATATATATATATATATATATATATATATATATATATATATATATATATATATATATATATATATATGCTATAGTAACAGTGATATAATCTCCACAAAAGAGGCTGTTTATAAGGAAGAGATTCAAAGTCATTAAGGAATATATTAGCATGACAGGGTGATGGTGCTCACTCTCACTCACTCTCACTCACACTAAAAATTTGAAACAGCAATAAAGAAAATATATACTAACATTTTTTATGCTTACTATTATACGTATTATGCATATATCACTACTTCCACAGAATCTAATAGCATAGTCCATTAGCAGTGTCCTATTAACCTGAACAAATATAGATAGATACATTATATGATTTATCTACCATTGTCACGCAACACCACCTATTCTTGACGTATTTTGGTTGCATTAACTAGGCACTTAACTGCACTTCCGTCCTGCACTCGTCACCTGATCCTCCTCCTCAATATTGCCTTCAAACTAGAGGTAATCACTACGAAGCGGCTTTTCATTTCAGATTTAAATTGCTTTGGTCATTTATCTAAGCCCTTCCGTATCATAACGAGGTTGTTTGATTGTTTTCTGACGTCCAATTCTTTGACCTTGATATCGTTATTATTATTATTAGTTATTATTGTTATTATTATTATTATTATTATTATTATTATTATTATTATTATTATTATTATTATTATTATTATCATTATTGTTATTATTATTATTATTATTATTATTATTATTATTGTTATTATTATTAAAGCGTCCTTATCTCGTTTCAACCAGTGTTACCAATGTATGGACTGATTTTCTATGTAATTCTTTCTCTTCTCTCCATACACAATCAAGAAAATGCCTAATAATGAAAATGATGATGATGAAAATAATGATAATGATGATGATAATAATAATGACAAAAAAAAGCAATATAATAAAAAAATAACAGAAGGAAAAGGAAAAACAATTAAAAAAAGAAGACGATGGAAGAAAAAAATGAGCAGTAACAGAAACCACAAAAAAAAAAAAAAAAAAAAAAAAAAAAAAACGTACTCTATAAATATTTACCACAAAATGGCTTCCTTTCTATTTCCAACCACAAGGAGGAAATAGTAACAGTAGGACAGCAGGTGTGTATAGTGTTTGTTTTTCATAAGGGTCAGGATCCAGAACACTTATTTTTGCCCTCTAAGCACTAATCTACCCAACGCCATCTGGTGGGGGAACCCTAGACTGACCGTGAGATGATCACCAAGACGCGTCAACACACCCTGCCTTTACCAAAGTCTATTTGACACTGAACTCAAGATAAACTTTTCCCCTCCTATAGACTACATTCTTTAAGGTAATATGAAAAAAATATATACGAGTAAATATAATTGTGAATTCTCATTAATATAATTTGTTAACACTTAATGCACCTATGATTAATGTGAGAATATTTTTTTATTCGATTTAATGGATAATTTAAATCATTCTAAATAAAAGAGAAAAACGGATGGAAAAAAGTTGAGTTTTATATATACTTAATGGAGGAAAATGATGATTCTACCTCTGTTTCCCTCACTTGATACTCTTATAATACATCCTTATTATGTATACTCATCTAATATATAAAAATATAATGGAAGCTACTTTGGAACCTTAAGAACTCAAAACTATGAAAATACTGAAAAATAATGACTATAATAAAAATAATACAGATTCAACGATTGAAAGGTAACAAAGAAGTACAAATAATAACACAAATATGTGAATGAATAGATATTATGTTAATGCAAATCAGTCCAGAGAATTTGTGAAACTATAATATTGGAAATGTTTTAGGTTATATTGCCATGCGTCTGTCACTTTTTTTTTCAATGTGATTTTGAAGTGGAATGAAAGCCTATTACTTACTTATAGGACTTATACAGTAACTCAAAATACAAACACTATTTACGTACAAAAAATTATATTAGAGTTTGTAATGATTAGTGGACATAAAATAAAAAGAGTAACATATTAGTTTGTAGAGTCTAAGCCTAAAAAAATGGCAAGCAAGATGATCTCTCTCTTGCTCTCTTGCTCACTCACTCTCCTGACTGAGACATCTGAAACCAAAGTGAGAGGAGAGAGAGGAAAGAGAGAGGGGAGAGAGGGGGAGAGAGGCGCTGGAGGGAAGAGAGAAGAAGGGGAAAAAAATACCTAGACGCTGAATAAATGTATCTCAACCAATTTCCAGCAGGCAGAGCTTATACAGTAATTCTTCAGGGGGAAGGCGCAGACGGAGGACTAGCTATCAGGCTTTCTAACAAATCACCCTATTAAAGATTTTTTTCGCGCCAAAATTCCTGGTAAGCGAAGGAAGAAGAAGAAGAAGAAGAGGATATTTACATGGAGACAAAAAACAAGGAAAAGGAGGATGAAGATAATGAGATAAGAAGAAGAAAGAAAGAAAGTAAGAAAGAGAGAGAGAGGGAGAGATGGAGGGTAAGTAAAGAAGGGAATTGAGTATAGGAGAAGAACGAAGATGACGTGAAGTGAGGAGGAGGAGGAGGAGGAGGAGGAGGAGGAGGAGGAGAAGGAGGAGGAGGAGGAGGAGGAGGAGGAGAAGGAGGAGGAGGAGGAGGAGGAGTAAAAAGATGAGAAAGAGAGAAAGAGTAAAAGAGATGGATGAAATGACGTTGAACAAAGAGAAGGAGGAGTATAAGAGAGGAAATATATATAGAGGTCGAAAGGAACGAGGAGGAATACGACGAAGGAAGAGGAGGTTAAACGGAAGGAGAAGGAAGAGGAGGGGGAGGAGGAGGAGGAGGAGGAGGAGGAGGAGGAGGAGGAGGAGGAGGAGGAGGAGGTTAAGTGGGAAGAGGAGGAGAAGGAGGAGGTAGAGGAGGAATTCAGGGCGAGGAGAGGAGAGAAAAAGAAACATTTGTGAGGTAAAGAAGGAGAATGGCTCTGGGAAGGCGATGGCCGGAGCGTATCTCGAGGCACCTGAGGACTCACCTTGCCCTTCGATTTACTATTTTATACACCCACCACGCAAGGAAGGAGGCAAAGATTTACTAAGTCTGCAGGGCGGGAGGTGCTGCAGAACGCTCTCTCTCTCTCTTTCTCTCTATCTCACTTTTTCTCTGTCTTTCGTCCTTCCAAGGATATTGCATTACTCTTATGACGTTCGGGAGGAGTTGAGAAGGAGGCGTTGGGTGAGGATATATACTGATGACAAAGTGCAAGGAATGAGAAAGAGGATCAGTAACGTAGGATTATGTATCAATTTAACTCTTACAAACACTTCTTACCAAACACTCATAGAAAAGTTAAGAAATAGACAAAGAAATAGCGGGGGGTCAGTATAGAACATGGAAGTGGTGTAAGACTGTAAGCGACATGGAAGATCTCGTTAAAAAAAGCACCGCTGCAAGAATGGTTACACGAATTTGCGGCGTTGCTACGTGCACATTGCGAGGAGATTGAAGGTTGGTTGTGATGGTGATGAATATTGCATGAAGGGCGAGCGATGTGAGAACGAAAACGAGGCAAGGACGATGGTGTGTAAGTGTTGTGTTGTGTTGTGTTGTGTTGTGTTGAGTTTGGTGTTGCATGCTGATTGGTTATTGAGGAAACGGAAGGAAGGAAGGAAAGGAAGGATGTTATGTACGTGATGGTTATGTCACCTGTAGTATTTTTGTTTATTCTTTTTACCTGGCTTTAATAAACTAGTATTGTTTTACGCACTATTGCAGGTAAATGTATGATGGACAGCTTAACACGCGTCATTACACCCACCATCAGTTAATATGGATGACAAAAAGTAAGGACGACAACATGGTAACCTGAACCAGTAACTTAAAGTGAAGTAAAACCATTTTTACAACTTATTAATTAAACACAGGTACTGGCATTTAAAAGACAAACCATTTATTGATCTGACCTAAATTCCACCATGCCCCCAGCCACTCCATACCTCCAGGCCACCAACACACCTAACCAAGGGCACCGCGGCACTCAAACTCACGATGCTCCGCGGACTGAGTGACACTTGAGTGGAGGGTGACGGTGCGTGGCCTGTAAACATCCACGCCCAAGGTCGTTCCGGATGACTAGTGGAGGGTGTGCGAGGCGGGACGTGAGGGCGTGGGTGCAGTGGTATCGAGGTGTAAAGGAGGTGTTTTATAGGCGTGAGGGAGGGAGGGCAGGGGAGGGATGAGGGGCAGAAGTTAGTGTTGTGTATATTTATCAAATGCAAAACCACTATGAACGTTAACTCTGCATGAAGTTAGTCTTGGTATCTTAAGTAAACTGACTAAATAGAAACTATAACACATATCTGAATTGGGTTACTGTGATTTCCTCGCCTTCAAAACACGCTAACAAGCCGCTGGTGCATGTCTCCTCTCCTGGGCAGGGAAGGTGGCGGCAGAGGCAGTGAGGGGTCGGCGCCCGTGGTACTGTGCTGCCCCCGGCGATACATTCGCCCACGGCCCCGAGGGTTGAGTTTACGACGATCGTAAAATGAACAACACTGCGCCTTCCACGACCCTCGCTCTGGGATCGGGGTGTGTGACAAGGGGGAGGGCGGGGGAAGGGAGGGAAGGGGGAAAGAGGGGTCAGGGGGGATAGGCAGGGGGGGAGAGTCAAGTTCGCCTCCTCGGAGAGCCTATAAATTGCTACTTAGTAGTTGGGTAGTTTCAGCGTAAGTTATTCTCTTACTTTAAGCTTCGTGTCCTGTTTATTTCTTCAGACTTCTGGCCTCGCACGTGCATGTTTGTGCCTTATTTTCTTCCTTCCATTAAAACAAGTTAAGTAAGGTGTACATTAAGTTGTAAAAGAGTAGAGGAAGAAAAGAGTGTGGCGCCTCCTCTCCCTCCTCTACCCTCCTCTTTCTCCTACACCCACGAGTTAGTGATGGACAGGGGAAGGCTACACCAAGACACTTCACCTGTTCCTGGTAGCGTCCCCATCTATACCCACCTGCTCACGTCACTATTGTTCCCGGAGCCGCCCACGTTAAGCATCCCGGGAACACACCTCAAGACAGCACCGTGTTACATCAGCCACCCACACCCCGGGACACCCTCTACACGCTTAAACAACGCTGACATCAAAGTTAACACCACATTTTGGCAAGCAGCTTATATTCCCTAACAATGGAGTAATTTTTTAAGCAATTACATTATGCTGTTAATAAATCACTCAGTGCTTCCCTGTGGCGAGCTTCATATAGAACCATAGATCGTCAGTTAGTCTTTCTTTCTCCCACACTCACGCCGTCTATCATTCCACAACAATCATCTCGCTCCTCCCACGCCTCTTCCCCGTGTCTTGGCCCGATAGCGCCTTCAAGTCAGTCCTAGTCACCATAACATATCTCTTAGTGGTGATGTAAGCAACAAATGATTCGGTAACTAGATGTTTTTTTTCTCCTAGTCAGTCAAAATGTCTTCTCTAAACTTTCCTCTAAAAAATCCTAAGTGGTGCATCTTCAACATTAATTAAATAAAACATGAAATTTGTAGTTATCCGACATGACAATCGTGAACAATGCTATGAATGGGGCACTTAGATGAATGAAATTAAATAAACATAAGTAACAGTACTTATATAATACGCAGGTACAAGGCTTCACCTGTGTTACCCTACGATTATTTCATTCCGTCCGTGTTGGTCTGCCCACCTGCCCTCCACTAACCTGCCTTGATAGAATACAAAGTAGCGCCTTACAGATTAGGTCTCATCCGCGTAAGTAAACATTTCGAGGTCTCTCTTAAGCCTCTAATGTTTCCTCTTAGTACCTGGTTATATTTGTTCCTTTTATCTTGGCATAGCGGAACCTTTTTTCTACTTATTCTCTTAACTTAAAAGATAGTCGATTTGCGTGGTGTGATAATAAATAAGAACTATATCTGGTATTACCCTCGTTAGTAAACTATTGTTAAGTAGATGGTTATTGGATTGTTAAGGTAGGCTCGGCACCACTGCGCCGGTATTCCGAGTCGAAGTGTGAGCCGCGACGTGAGTGCTGCCTCACTCCTTGACCGCTGCTCGCACTACTCGGCCAGGCTGGCATGGCTGCCTCTCAACGCGTCTTCTATTAGGCCATTTCAGGTGTGTATTACTAGTGTTTCGGCGGGAGTGTTTTCACTGATATTTGTCCGATTCCTTTTAGTTCAGTTTGTTATATCGGTAAATTTATACTTTATGCCAATATTCCATATCTCTACCCCCCCACCTCCACCACCCCCAGCAAGCTTGGGGGAGCCTGGGGAATCGGGGGTTTTGGGGGGGAGGCATATGTGAGTGATATATGGCCTTTGAAAAATCTAGGGGAATTTCCCTAGATTTTGGGAAATTTCCCCAGATTTAACCTAAATTATCCTAAAAGGGGGGGGCTGCGCCCCCCCTGGACCCCCCCGCTGACACTGTTGTAACCTAACCTAACCTAATTTACCCTAACCTAGCCTAACCGGGGGGGCGGGGGGGCTGCACCCCCCCATGGATACCCCCCGCTGACACTTGTAACCTAACCTAACCTATTTATTGGTTGAATTGCAAATTTACCAAGTATAATTTCATAACTCACAATACCTTAAACGAGAGCATGAAGTTCCTGGCTGTGGGGTCATCTTCTACTATTCCTCCAAGGAGCCATACAGTGGGGACACTGAACAGCTGCTGGTAGGACGCCGTGCTCCCTCAGAAAGTCGTACACCAAATCGTTTTTTGAATGAAATTTAGCGATTATTTGCCAATAATCCAATTCACAACCTCCACAAGTAACTTCAACGGTAGCCATGATACAACTGAGCAGAATAATGTCACCTGACCTGTTTGTAGCTGTGCCACGCCTACTATTACATATAGCAAGCTGTGATTGGCGCAGCTAGTGCTGGCAATTGGTGGTGGCACGCCATTGGACAGAGGAAATATAGACAATATAATAATCCTCTGTAGCAACAACATCCAATCCCATGCTTGAAACCAAAACCCGTGCTAAAAACAATTGATAGTGTTTGTTTGTTTATTTTGAGAGAGATACAGTCCAAAACTGTTCCACATTCACGGACGTATTGCAGTGTTATTATTCATTTCCGACAGGTAGTGTAATCAGTGAAAATGTTGTAAATAGTAAGAGCAACAAGCTGACGGTAGCCATAACCATCGACTGTTTAATGGCAAAGTATAGTAATACCGTTATATCATAGTTTAAGTGTATTGTTTAAGAGTATTGTTTAAGTGTATTGTTTCTCCGTTGCAGTGCCCTACGTTCTGTTTTATGTCTATTAAAGCCTACAATATGGCTCGATGTGTTTCTCTACTCACATAATTTTAATAGATATAAAACAAGTCTCCAGTGCCTGAGGGTCCGTATCCACCACCTCATACTTCGACGGAATGGAGCGTCTGTTGAAACCTGAGAGGTTGGATTGTGACTCACTCACCCACAGCAGCACAGGAGTGGCGGCACTGGCCATAGACCTTCAGGACCTTCATCGCCGCTCTGTCCCAAGAGAATCTAAACAAGCTCGCCAAAAATCTATGAAAGTATCTCCGAGTGCACTACCTACGACGACGCCTTAACCACTCTACAATCTCAGTTTGTGAAGCCAACTAGTGAAGTGTTTGCGCGTCACCGCCTTGCGACTCGCTGTCAGAAACCAGGTGAGTCTTTGGATGAGTATTTTCGTGCCCTGAAAACATATCTAATCTTTTCAGACGCTCTTCATAAGACAAGCCACGAAGGCCCGGAACTAGTTTAGTTGCTCGTCTTTGCACACTCTCTAGTTTATTTTCGTCTTTTAGATAGCACGGCGACCAAAACTGAACTGCATATTCTAAGTGGAGTCTCACTAACGAAGTATAAAGACGCGTTATGACTTCCGGATTCTTACATTGAAAATTACGAGCAATAAATCCAAGAATAATGTTAGCTTTTCGACTAGCAGCCAAACATTGTATGCCATTCTTCAAATCGCTTTTAACTAGTACTCCTAGATCCTTTTCTTCTTCAACTTTCATTAAATTTTGTGACTGTAATTTATAATTATGCTTTCGATTATTGAAACCAACGTGCATTACTTTACATTTATCTTTATCAAACTTCAAAAGCCATTTATCACTCCAGGTGCTTAAGTTGTCTAAATCCTGCTGTATGACCTTACAGTCGCCAATCGTGAGTGTTTTACCACCTATTTTGGTATCGTCAGCGAACTTGGATATTTTAGTAGTAATGCCGCAGTCTAAATCATTTATATATATCAAGAAGAGTAAAGGACCCAAAATAGACCCCTGTGGAACTCCACTAGAAACATGAAGCCAATCGGATCTCCCATTCCGTGAGGTTTTAGTTTGATCAAAAGACGCTTGTGTGGCACGGTATCAAACGCTTTTCTGAAATCGAGATAAATAATATTAGAAGGAACTCGCTCGTCGTAATTTGAGAAGACATAATTATAAAATTCCAACAGATTTGTGAGACAAGATCTGTTGTTTCGAAAGCCATGTTGAGTGTTTTAAATCAGATTGTGATTATCCAGGAAAGATGTAATTTTATCTTTGATAATTTTTTCAAGAATTTTGATAACTACCGAAGTAAGACTGATGGGTCTATAATTACCAGCTTCGCATTTGTTACCTTTCTTGAATATCGGTGTGACATTTGCACATTTCCAAAGACTTGGCACTGATCTTTCCTGAAGGGATTTGTTAAAAAGTAATTTCAAGGGTAGCAAAAGTTCATCTAGGCACTCTAGTAATAATCTCGCTGATAATTTATCGGCACCTGTACTTTTATTTGGGTCTAAGTTTCTTAAATATTTAACTATATGGCTTTCAGTTATTTCATCAATTTTAAACATTTCATTTTCGGATCTTCTAAACATGTAATTTACAATCGGCAGTGACGATATATCTTCGGTGATAAACACGCTATGGGAAAAGGTATTTAGAATTTAAGCCATATTTTTACAATCACTCACAAGTCTGTTGTTAACATCTTTTATAGGGCTAACTTTATCTTTTACAGTTTTCTTACTACGTATGTACTGATAGAACTTTTTAGGATTTGTTTTCGATTGCTGCGATATACTAATTTCAAGGTTATGTTTCGCATTTTTAATTACCTTCTCACAGTGCCTTTTGGTAGCAATGTAGTGCATGAAGACATCATCTGATTTAGAGGAGGAGGAGGAGGAGGAGGAGGAGGAGGAGGAGAAGGAGGAGGAGGAGGAGGAGGAGGAGGAGGAGGAACACATAGGAACACATAGGAAGAACAAACAGCAACAGGCCTACTGGCCCTGACGAGGCTGTTTGTGATAAACTAGACTACACTATCTAATCTGGGATGAAGGATACAGGATAGTAAGGGTGAGGGATTTTCCCACCGGCCACGACTGGCAGGAGAGGAAGGCCAACCATGCAATATAAGTAAAAATAAATAAATAAATGCGTGGAATTAGATTAGACTAGCCTATTACTACTGTCACTAACACTACTACCAGGCAAGCGATGTCAGGCCCCTAGCGACGTCCTTCCGAATCGAGACTTTGTAATTACTGTACATTAGAAGGAACTTGCTCAAAGTTTACTATGTTGACGAATAATGTTTTAGTTGCGGATTGGCTTCTAAGTATTTGTCCAGTCTATTTTTGAATGTATTAATTGTTTTACTGTCGACGACATTGGCGGGCAGGGAGTTCCAAACGTTAACGATCCGATTGAAAAAGAAATGTTTGGCTTCGTTTGATGTGAATCTTTTACCAGTAATCTTAAAAGTATGACGTCTTCTTGTTATATTTGATCGATCAAAAGTTATGTAATCTTCTGCATTGATATTATCAAATCCTTTAATTATCTTGAACAGGAGGAGGATGAGGATGAGGATGAGGAGGAGGATGAGGATGAGGAGGAGGAGGAGGAGGAGGAGGAGGAGGAGGAGGAGGAGGAGGAGGAAGAGGAGGAAGAGGAGGAGGAGGAGGAGGAGGAGGAGGAGTAGGAGTACAAAGAAAGAACAGACAATAATAATCTTACTGGACCAAACGAGGCTGTCCGTTTGGCTACACTACTACTATAATATCTACTTGATAGAGACAAAAAGGACAGCAAAGTGGAAGGTTCCGCCCTACCCACTCCTCCCTCCAGCCGAAGCTGGCGGGAAAAGGAAGTGATAACATGTAGCAGGAGGAGGAGGAGGAGGAGGAGGAGGAGGAGGAGGTGGAGGAGAAGGAGGAGGAGGAAAAAAAACTACTTTAGTCAACATTGAATCACAAATAAATAAAATGTATTAATATATGGCAAACTATTATCAAAGAAAATCATGTTAACTCCAACCTGGAAGCTTAGCTCTGCTCTCTTGTGGAACGGAAAAAAAACAACCTCTATATTTTCGTCACCTCAGTTTTGCAAGTACGTTAAAAGTTACCTTCCTCAATCTCTTGAGTAAAATGGTTAAGAATATGAAGATGAAGAACATGACGCCAGTTACCGAGAGTTTTACCGAGCATTCCATGGAGCCCGAGAAGACAGTGAAAGAGGACCCCAGCAGCACTTCAACCAACGCCACCATGAAGACAATAAAGAAGAAGCACCTCAAGATGGGGAAGGTCCTGGGGGAAGGTCAGTACGGCGTGGTGCACAGAGGGTGGCTGGCTCTCTCCCGGGACAGGATCGTGAAGGTGGCCATCAAGAAGCCCCTGGACGATCCTGAGCTCATTGCGAAAACCTCTGAGGAGGCGGAGCTACTCCGGGAGGTGGAGGGCGAGACTGGCGTTCCCCGGCTTTACAGGGTAACGACTGACTCTCCTCCCTCCTTGGTGATGGAGCTGTGCCCGGGAGAGCCGCTAGAAGACTGCCTAAGGAGAGGAGAGGTGCGCTCCTGTCTGCTGGCCCTCGTGCAGGTGAGCGGCATTTGCGGCGCCTGCATGCCAGGGGAGTCACCCACGGTGACATCCACGAAAGGAACGTGTTGGTGGACGCGTCCAACGAGGGGGACGTGCGTGCCTTCCTGCTGGACTTTGGTCTGGCTAAGCGGGACACTGACCGCCTCCAGCAGGAGTCCGATGTCATTGACATTGTGGCTACTGCGCTGGAAGTCATCCCCGACGTCGAGCACCTCTCTGACCTCAGGTGGAGGCTTAACATGAGCTCTGACCTAGACAAGATCACCGCTCTGCTGAACCATGCTCTGGAAGATGGTGACCTGTCCGTCTGAGTCTGGGGGAATGGAATGGAATGGAAAGGACCGAAACATTTATAAACAAACTGTGTAGTGATGAAAAAAAGGACCTGAGAAGAAGGCCTTCAGTGTATAAAAAGTGCAGCGAAAATATGAAAATAAAAGTTGAAAAATCATGAAAAATCATAAGAAAATAAAAAGAAAAGAAATGAAAAGAAAAACAGAAAAAACGACAAGTGTAGTGATGAAAAAAAGGACCTGTGAAGAAGGCCTTCAGTGTTTAAAAAGTGTAGTGAAAATATGAAAATAAAAGTTGAAAAATAATTATAAATATTAAAAAAATAAAAAGAAAAGAAATGAAAAGAAAAACAGAAAAAAACGACAAGTGTACTGATGAAAAAAAGGACCTGTGAAGAAGGTCTTCAGTGTTTAAAAAGTGTAGTGAAAGTATGAAAATAAGAAAAGAAATAAGAAAATAAGAAAAGAAAAAGAAAAGAAAAGAGTTAATAGAAAAAAACAACAAGTGTAGTGATGAAAAAAGGACCTGTGAAGAAGGCCATCAGTGTAGTGAAAGTATGAAAATAAAAGTTGAAAAAGAATGAAAAATCATAAGAGAAGTAAAAGAAAAGGAAAGAGTTAATAGAAAAAAACAAGTGTAGTGATGAAAAAAGGACCAGTGAAGAAGGCCTTAAGTGTAGTGAAAGTGCTTGAAAATTGCATTGATACATGAATATTTGAAAAAAAGAAGTATGATAAAGTTGAAAAAGGAAAAAGTTAGAAAAAGAAAAAGAAAGAGAAAATAGAAACAAAAGCTTATAAGTGCCTGAAAATTGTAATGATACTTAACATTTTGAAAAATTATGTGAATAAGCTTAAAAAGAAAAAGAAAAAGAGTATAACAATAGAAAAACGACAAGTGTAATGATGAAACAATGGACCTGTGCACGAGGCATTATGTGTAAAAAAAAGTGTGTAAAAGTGTGTGAATAACATTCTTGCAGTTACATGTAACATTACTTTTTGTCTGTTGTAAACTATATATGTGTGTGTGTGTGTGTGTGTGTGTGTGTATGTGTGTGTGTGTGTGTGTGTGTGTGTGTGTGTGTGTCCTTATGTAATTAGTTTAGTGATGAAATGTATTGTTTTAGTTGTTAATATAATCATTGTGTTGATGTAAGTAATTGTTCGAATGTTTATATATAACTTTATGTAACTATTTTGTTGATGAAACTATTTGTTCTAATGTTTCAGTGTAATTATCTTATTGATGTAATTAATTGTTATAGGTCTTTAATGTAATAATTTTATTGACGAAAATAAACTAATATCTCCTCCTGATCCCTCCTGATTTTTCTCTCTCCTCCTTTTTATCTTTAGCTTTTTCCTGATCCCTCCTGATTTTTCTCTCTCCTCCTTTTTATCTTTAGCTTTTTCTATCTTTCCTCCTTCCTATCTTTCCTCCTTTCTATCCCTCTCTCACTTCTATCTGTCCAAAACTTCTATCTCTACCTCTGCATCAACTCCTGTTAGTGTCTGTTCTTCCTTTGTAATCTCCTCTCCTCTCTTCTTCTCTTCTCTTCTCTTCTCTTCTCTTCTCTTCGCTTATCTACTCACTTCTCTTCTCTTCTATTCACTCTTCTCTTCTCTTCCCTTATCTCTTCTCTTCTTTTCAATTCTCTTCTCTTCTCTTCCTTTATCTCTTCTCTTCTCTTCAATTCTCTTCTCTTCTCTTCTCTCTCCTCATCCCTATTCTCTTCTCTCTTTCATCTTCTCTAATCTCTTCACTTCTCTTCTCTTCTCTTCGCTTTTTCTCTCCTCTCCTCTCCTCTCCTCTCCTCACACTTCACCTTACCTAACCTCCTCTCACCTCATCTCACCTCCTCTCACCTCACCTCACCTCACCTTCTCTCACCTCACCTCACCTTCTCTCACCTCACCTCACCTGACTTCCCCTCCTCTCACCTCCTCTCCTCTCACCTCACCTGACCTCCTCTCACCTCTCCTTCCCTCACCTCTCCTCCCCTCCCCTCCCCTCCCCTCCCCTCTCCTTCCCTCACCTCCTCTCACCTTAACTCACCTCCTCTCACATCCCCTCCCCACACCTCATCTCACATCATCTCCCCTCCCCTCACCTCCTCTCATCTAACCTCACCTCCTATCACCTCACCTTACCTCCTCTCTCCTCACCTCACCACATCTCATCTAACCTCATCTCATCTCATCACCTCACCTCATCTCATCTCACCTCACCTCCTCTCATCTCACCTCACCTCAACTCCTCTCATCTCATCTTCTCTCACCTCACCTCACCTCACCTCCTGTCACCTCACCCCACCTCCTCTTATATCACCTGACCTCACCTAACCTCACCTCCTCTCACCTCACTTAACCTCACCTCACCTCACCTCATCTCACCTCCTCTCACCTCACCTCACCTCACCTCGCCCCACCTCGTCTCTCCTCAACTCACCTCTTCTCACCTGACTTGAACTCCTCTTACCTCACCTCATCTCGGTTCACCTCCTCTCAAATCACTTTACCTCACCTCACCACAACTCAACTCACCTTACCTCACCTCAGCTAACCTCCTCTCACCTCACTTCATCTCACTTTCTCTCACCTTACCTAACCTCATCTCGGTTCACATCCTCTCAAATTACCTCACCTCACCTTACCTTCCCTCACCTCCTCTCACCTAACCTCACTTACCCTCCTTCTCACCTCACCTCCTCTCATTTCAGCTCACCTTGTATCATCTCACCTCATCTCACCTCCTCTTCTCTCACCTCACCTCACCTCACCTCCTCTAATCTCCATTCCTCTCACCTCACCTCCTGTTAACTCGCCTCACCTCACCTTCTGTCACCTAACCTCACCTCCTCTCACCTCACCTCACCCTACCTCACCGACCCTTCTCTCATCTCACCTCACCTCCTCTCACTTTATCTCACCTCCTCTCTCCTCATCTCCTCTCACCTCACCTCCTCTAACCTTACCTCACCTTACCTCACTTCACCTCCTCTCACCTCTTCTCACCTCAACTCCTCTCACCTCACCTCCTCTCACCTCACCTCCTCTCACCTCACCTCACCTCACCTCACCTCCTTTCACCTCACTCCCTCTCTCCTCATCTATTTTCACCTCAACTTCTCTCACCTCACCTCATCTCACCTCATCTCCTCTCATCTCACATCCTCTCACCTCACCTCACCTCACCTCCTCTCACATCACCTCACCTCACCTCATCTCCTCTCACCACACCTCACCTCACCTTACCTCACC
The DNA here is from genome assembly GCA_036785275.1 of Cancer borealis. Taxonomy (NCBI): domain Eukaryota; kingdom Metazoa; phylum Arthropoda; class Malacostraca; order Decapoda; family Cancridae; genus Cancer; species Cancer borealis. Next base: position 30,865 of record JAXIVD010001471.1, on the reverse strand, counting down.
TCACCACTTCTCACCTCACATCCTCTCACCTCATCTCACTTCACCTCACATCATCTCCTCTCACCTCACCTCAACTCACCTCACCTCACCTCCCCTCACCTCACCTCATCTTACCTCCTTCTCTCATCTCATCTCACCTCCTCTCTCCACACCTCACCTCACCTCAACTCACCTCAACTCACCACCTCTCACCTCACCTCAACTCACCTCACCTCACCTCACCTCCCTTCACCATACCACCTCTCACCTCACATCCTCTCACTTCACCTCCTATCACCTCACCTCACATTACCTCCTCTGACCTCACCTCAACTCACCTCATCTCACCTCCCCTCACCTAACCTCACCTCACTTTACCTCCTCTCACCTCACCTCACCTATTCTCACCTCATCTCCTCTCACCTCATATCCTCTCACCTCACCTCCCGTCACCACTTATCACCTCTTCTCACCTCACCTTACTTAACCTCCTCTCGCCTCTTCTGAACTGAACTCCTCTCACCTTAACTCATTTTACCTCAACCCACCTCAACTCACCTCACCTCACCTTCTCTCACCTCACCTCGCTTCACCTCACCTCACCTCACCTCACCTCCTTTCACCTCACCTTCTCTCACCTCACCTCACCTCACCTCACCTCTTACATCACCTCACATCACCTCACCTCTTTTCACCTCACCTCTTCTCACCTCAATCCTCACCTATTTTCACCTCTCCTTCTCTCACCTCACATCATCTCCCTTCATATCCTCTAACCTCACATCCTCTCACCTCACCTCATCTCCTCTCACCTCACCTCACCTCACCTCAACTGCTCTCACCACACCTCACCTCACCTCACCTCACATCCTCTTACCTCACCTCCTCTCACCTCATCTCATCTCACCTCACCTCACCTCACCCCCTCTCACCTCACCTCACCTCACCTCACCTCCCCTCACCTCACCACCTCTCACCTCACATCATCTCATCTCACCTCCACTCACCTAACTTCACTTCACCTTCTCTCACCTCACCTCACCTGACTTCACCTCCTATCACCCTCTCTCCTCTCCTCTCACCTCATCTCACCTCACCTCCCTTCCCCTCCCCTCCCCTCTTCTTCCCTCTCCTCACCTCACCTCCTCTCACCTCACCTTACCTCCTCTCACCTCACCTCACCACATTTCATCTAACCTAATTTCATCTCATCTCCTCTCACCTCACCTCACCTAACCTCACCTCATCTCATCTCACCTCATCTCCTCTCATCTCATCTTACCTGACTTCAATTCACCTCACCTCATCTCATCTACCCTCATCTGACCTCATCTCCTCTCACCTTACTTCACCTCATCTCACCTCCTCTCATCTCACCTCACCTCACTTCACCTCACCTCCTATCATTTTCTCTCACCTGACCTCACCTCACTTCACCTCACCTCAGCTCACCTCACCTCATCTCCTCTATTCCATCTCACCTCACCTCACCTCATTTCCCTTCCTCTCATCTCACCTCACCTCATCTCATCTAATCTCATCTCATCTCATCTCCTCTCACCTCACCTCCTCTCACCTCCTCATACATCACCTCACATCCTCTCACCTCACCCCACCTCTTCTTATCTCACCTCGCTTCACCTCATCTCACCTTATCTCACCTCACCTCACCTCACCTCACCTCACCTCACTTCACCTCACCCCACCTCCTCTCTCCTCACCTCACCTCCTTTCACCTCACTTGAACTCCTCTTACCTCACCTCTTCTCGGTTCACCTCTCAAATTACCTCACCTCACCTCTCCACACTTCCTCTCACCTTACCTCATCTCACCTCACCTCCTCTCACCTCACCTCATCTCACCTTCTCTCACCTTCCCTCACCTCATCTCGGTTCACATCCTCTCAAATCATCTGACATCACTTTACCTCACCTAACCATCTCTCACCTTACTTTACCTCACCTCACTCAGCCTCCTCCCCTCTCACCTCATCTCCTCTCATTTCAGCTCACCTTGTATCACCTTACCTTATCTCACCTCCTCTTCTCTCACCTCACCTCACCTCACCTTCTCTAACTTCAATTCCTCTCACCACACCTCCTGTCACCTCGCCTCACCTCACCTCCTGTCACCTCACCTCACCTCCTCTCACCTCACCTCACCCTACCTCACCTTCTCTCATCTCATCTCACCTCACCTCACAACCTCTCACCTCACATTCCCACCTCACCTCCTCTCACCTCATCTCACCTCACCTCACATCACCTCCTCTCACTTCAACTCAACTCACCTCATCTCCCCTCTCATCACCTCACCTCACCTTACCTCCTTCTCTCCTCACCTCACCTCACCTCACCTCACCTCACCTCCTCTCTCCACACTTCACCTCACCTCACCTCACCTCAACTCACCACCTCTCACCTCACATCCTCTCACCTCACATCCTTTCACCTCACATCCTCTCACCTCATCTCACCTCACCTCACATCACCTCCTCTCACCTCACCTCAACTCACCTCATCTCACCTCACCTCCCCTCACCTCACCACCTCTCACCTCACATCCTCTCACTTCACCTCCTATCACCTCACCTCATATTACCTCCTCTGACCTCACCTCAACTCACCTCACCTCACCTCCCCTCACTTCACCATCAACTCACCTTACCTCCTCTCACCTCACCTCATCTCCTCTCACCTCATATCCTCATATCTCACCTACCGTCACCACTTATCCCCTCTTCTCACCTCAACTCATCTCCTCTCACCTTACCTCACCTTCTCTCACCTCACCCCACCGCCTCTTACCTCATCACACCTCACCTCACCTCCTTTCAACTCACCTCCTCTCAACTCACCTCCCACCTCAACTCACCCAACCTCATCTCAACTCACCTCCTCTCACCTCATCTCTCACGTCACCTCACGTCACCTCACTCCACCACACCAAACCTCACTTCTTCTAACCTCCTCTCACCTCACTTCCTCCTACCTCACCTCACCATATCTCCTCTCACCTCACCTCACACCCTCTCACCTCACCTTTTCTCCTCTCACCTCACCTCACCTCCTCTCACCTCACCTTTTCTCCTCTTACCTCACCTCACCTCCTCTCACACACCTCACCTCATTTCCCCTCACCTAACCTCACCTCACTTCCTCTCACCGCACCTCACCTCATCTCACTTCCTCTCACTTCACCTCCTTTCATCTCCTCTCACCTCACCTCCTCTCAACTCATCTCACCTCACCTCACCTCTTCTTACCTAACTTCACCTTGTATCACCTCACCTCATCTTATCTCATCTCCTCTCATCTCACCTCATCTCACCTCACCTCCTCTAACCTTACTTCATCTCACCTCACCTGCTCTCACCTTGCCTCACCTCACTTAACCTCTTTTCATATCACCTCACTAATTGAGGTTTTTAAAATTTTCCATGGTTTTGATAATATTAACATAAACAACTATGTAACTACCGATCTCACAAGCTCCACCCGTAACAATGGCTTCAAGATCATTGGTAAGCGTTTTAGATCGAATGAAGCGAAGCACTTTTTCTTCAATAGAATCGTAAATGTTTGGAATTCTCTCCCAGCACAAATAGTTAACAGTATTACAATTGAATCATTTAAGAAAAAACTCGATAAGCACTTAGCATCCGTTCACCAAGTCGAATATTTCATTACTGCGTTAATATATATATATATTTTTTTTAGCATAGATTACTCCTTGTTTTTATTTCTTTCCTATACAAATTCCATGTTAGTTTTTCCATACTACATGGTATCACTTCCTCTTCCGGCCAGCTTCGGCTGGAGGGAGGGGTGGGTGGGGAGGAGCCTTCCACTTTCCTGTCATTTTGTCTCTATCAAGTAGATACTATAGTAATAGTAGTGTAGCTAAACAGTCAGCCTCGTTAGATCCAGTAATACTGTTGTTGTCTGTTCTTCCTTTGTACTCCTTTGTACTCCTCCTCCTGCTTCACAGGCTCTTCACTCTCATCGCCGAAATCATTATTTTCCTGTTCACTCTCCTTCCCACGCTGCCTCACGGTACTCTTGACGGTGCAGGTGACGTAGTGGCCCAGAATGCACTGGTCACACTCCCCGAAGCAGAAAACGTCATTGTAATCATCTTCCACGTCAGAGAGGTAGTGGCACATCCTCGCGTCGTCAGAGAACTCAAGACTCGCGTGGGATCTGTTGTCTGGGATGTAGATTTCTTCAGCCTCTTTTTCCTCATCGCTGGAGTCAATTTGTTCGTCCTTCTTGGATGTGAATATCTCGCCTTGTTAACATTGTGATCCTCCTTCAGTGCATCTTTAAGTGTCTTGTTGCCGCCGTAGATCACTTCCAGAGTAGTGAGCAATCCTTCGTGGACCTGTGCGTCCCACGTGACAACAGTGTTAAAGATTTGCTTCACCATCTTACGCTCTTAAATCCGCCTCTTCTTCTTCTGGTTTTCATCCTCTTCAGTTTTCTCTTTATTCTCATGAATTTCAACAGATTCTTTTCCGTCACCTTTATTCTTTCTTTGCGTATATTCAGAACTTTCATCACTGGAGTCATCGTCACTTGGTCTTTCCTCGTCATCTTCAAAACTATCATCCATGCAGTCTCCATACATCTCCTTGTCCTGTACTTTTTCAAAGTGAATCAGCGTGTTCAGTCCTTTCTTGAAGTGACGATGTATGATGCCCTGCATGGCGTAGTGCACCTTACGCATCATCACCTCCTGTTCCTTGTGGCTCTTTCCCTGCAGACGGAAGTACATGCGCCGCAGGAAGGCTCTGATGATGTACGCCACGTGCTGCATCACCATTCTGTTGGGGAAGGCAAGCCGCCCCAGCATGTCTTCGTGTGCCTTTCCCGGCTTATTCAGGCGAGTTATAGCTAGGACGAATTTCTTGGAGCACGTGGTCTGCATGGACGTGTACTCAGCCCTGTCTAGCTCAAAGTTAGTGGCAGAAGGATCGGGTTTGGCCAAGCACTAGTATTGTGCTGCCTCGGGCGTGGCTTCAACACCCTTCATCACTGCACTCCAAGCCTGCTCATCAAAGCAGCAGTGTTTGTGGAGCCACTCCTGCACGTAGTCAGTCTTAGAAAGTTCCCACTTCCATTCATCCTCGTCCTCCTCAGAGTTACACACATTTGCTAGAGGTTTATCTTCCAAAACCTCATTCAAGTCTGATTTCTTGTAACACTCCCACATTTGAACATTTTCCTCTTCCATGTCACACTCAACACACCGGCACTGAGTCTCACCCTCCGCTTCCATCTGTACACGAGCCTTGGTTTTCTTCACTTTAAGCTGATGAAGAGCGTCCAACCGTCTCTTCTTGGCACGGGTGGCTCGAATCTCCCGAACCTGGACAGCTCGACTCATGTTTGTATCATCTTGATCCAATGTATAGGGGGCTGCGTTGCCCTCCTTAAGGGGCTTTATGCTCCATATTGTGTGAAACATTTATGTTTTATTACCGAAATCTACGAAATGCTATACCATAGGTGAAGATTTTAACGTATTATATTTTTGATGAACAACCGGTTTAAACCAGATCAACCAGCTTGAAGGCAGCGGCGGAGCCTTCAAAACGGCGGCATGTTGGAGCTACGATAACATTACCTCGCCCTTAATAGCATCATGGGTAAGATTCACTATGTTTACACACACAAAGGTAATAGTAGAAGTAAAACTAATAGTAATAATTATACTAACGATAATAATAAAAAATAATGAAAATGAAAATAATAATGATAATGATGATAATAATAATCATTATAGTAATAAAAATAATAGTAATAATGATGATAATAATAATAATTATTACAATAATAATAGGGTCACGCCCCACACATCGCCTGCACCGTGCCCGGACAGAT
>JAXIVD010001471.1:0-20000 GCA_036785275.1 Cancer borealis | reverse complement strand
CCTATGGGCTGGGTGAGGCGGCAGGCACAGCCGGGTGAGGTGGGGGGTGCGCAGCACCTGAGTCTTGTGACAGACAGTCAGGGCTGATACGTCCCTGCGGTGTTCGAGAGACGTCATGCTGGAAGGGATCTCCGCTTCTTCCCACAGCAGTCGGAGGGCACGTCTCTGCACCGCGTCAAGGCGCCGGGTGTGAGTGGCGGCACCGGACATCCATGCCAAGGCAACATATTCCATACATGGACGAATCTGTGCCTTGTACAGAGTCAGGATGCCTCGGGAGTCGAGGCTTCCCGCCACCCTGCGAAGGGCAGACACACGCTGAGAGGTCTGGCGGGCTACAGACGTGATGTGTCGCTCGTAGCGCAGCTCCCGGTCAATGGTGACTCCCAGGATCTTGATGTTATCCTGGAGGTGCAGCCGAACGCCCTCAAACCGTAGCTGTCCCTCCACTGCCTGAGGAGCAGCAGGAGACCGGGAGACAACCATGGCGTATGTCTTATTCGGCGCGAAGTCGACCTGCCACACCTTCCCCCACTCCTCTGCTGCCTTCAGCTGCTTGTTGACGGCGACCGACGGCGCGCTGGCTGTCCTGACGGCAATAGGAAAGGGATATGGTGTGCAATCGTCAGCATAAGCCTAAACTGCTGGTATCTGACGGAGCAGGTCATCTATGTACACGTTCCACAGGACTGGCCCCCAACACTGAGCCTGTGGAACTGAAGCTCTTATACAGGCAGGTATGGAAGACCGCCCGTTGAGAACTACTCGGAGCGTCCTTCCTTGAAGGTAGTCCTCGAGCAGTAATTAGCAGACTTCCATCGACACCTTGGCGCGTAGCTTTGCCAGAAGGCCGGTAGTGCCACACTCGATCAAAGGCGCGGCGTGTCCAGTGCCACACGTGTGTGTCCAAGCCTTCATCGAGGGTGTCTTGCCATTCTCTCTCTCTCTCTCTCTTCTCTCTCTCTCTCTCTCTCCTTCTCTCCTCTCCTCTCTCTCTCTCTCTCTCTCTCTCTCCTCTCTCTCTTCTTCTCTATCTCTCTCTCTCTCTCTCTCTCTCTCTCTCTCTCTCTTCTCTCTCTCTCTCTCTCTCTCTCTCTCTCTCTCTCTCTCTCTCTCTCTCTCTCTCTCTCTCTCTCTCTCTCTCTCTCTCTCTCTCTCTCTCTCTCTCATGCAAATTGCAAGGAGAAGAAAAGAGGACGCAGGAAACTGGGAGGTAAAAGAGGAAAGGGGAAAACAGAAGAAGGATAATAAGTAGAAAAGGTGTGAAGGGAATTTAATTAATTACCTGTATATCATCATACCTGTATCGAGTTACCTGAGGTGTTATGAAGTGTTAAGAAGGGACAGGTGGAGAGACAAAGCCAGAAGGAGTTAAAATTATTCGTGTGAAAGTTAAGATGAGTTGCAATTAAATGGAAAAAAAATTAAAAAAATCTTAATAAACGAACACAGTGAGGAAGAGAAGACCAAGAGGAGAAAAAAGAGGAGGAAGAAGAGGAGAAAGAGGAAGAAGAAGAGGAGGAGGAGGAGGAGAAGGAGGAGGAGGAGGAGGAGGAGGAGGAGGAGGAGGAGGAGGAGGAGGAGGAGGAAGAGGAAGAGGAGGAGGAGGAGGAGGAGGAGGAGGAGGAGGAGGAGGAGGAGGAGGAGGAGTACATAGGTGTACATAGGAGAGACGAGTGACAGGAGGCCTTGCGACCTATGGCGAGGTCACTCGTTTAACTACGCTATAAGACTGAGATATTATAGAGCAAGAGGTAAGGATAGAACAGATGAAGGCTCCTCCCCAACCACCAGTCCCTCCGGCGTTACCCGGCAGGAAAAAGAACGAAGAAAAAACACCTCGTTTGTTGAAAGAGACAAACGAGGAAATTTTATATAGGTGTGATGCCTCCAATTTAATCTCAAATAGGCCTACTGAATGTACCTTTTTGTTTTGTTTAGTCTGCCCTTAGATCCTGTATTCCCAAGGTGATACTGCATTATATAAATGTTTTTACTCACACATCATTCATATTATATTAATGTTTATATTAGAATTGTTTCTCCAAGCTTTCAAATCCTATGCAGTCAACCCCTCCCACCAGACAGTTTTCTATGGAAAGAAATTAGTATCATAATCTAATCACTATTAATAGTCATTAACTTGTCAAAATGCTCTCCATAGTCTAATATAATTAACCTACTTAGTTATCTTCCCACAAAACTTTGTTAAGAATGACGTAATATTGCATCATATGAGGTGATCATGCCCCGGGGCTCGTAGACGTGCAAAAAGTCACGTAGACAAAAATTTTCCCCTATATAGTAATCCAGAGATCAGGTTCAATAGATATCTAAATGTCACTTATTTAGCGTAAAAATTAATTTCCTATAAACTGATAACTATTTCACGTCTCAATAATCAATTAATAATAAGATCAAAGGAGGAATATCCTCGAAACCCCCCCCTTCCCCCTTCTCATCTCCCGCCTTTTTCCCAGAGAGCGTCACTCGGTGTTCAACGTTGATTGCGTTCACAGGTGAGTGACATCGCTCTCGGAATCCCTCAATATTTGTGAAATTCAATGCCTCTCACCATTAATATATAATCCATAATCTTCCCCAGTAACCTGACAATATATATAAACCCCTATTGAGATCTATTATAAGTGGATAATATCAATTTCCTTCTCTTAAAGAAGGACAACGTGGTTTCAAAACCGCATGGTCCCCTATTTCCCTACAAAATATTTCATGGTGTACAATATATATTTTTCACGGTCATTTCTATGTTATTGTGACTGTGTATTAACTTCTGAGTTAAGGAAGTGAATTATACGGACTCGGTGTTCAACGTTGATTGCGTTCACAGGGAAAGAATGCCTCCACGACAGTTACACCAATTTCTCATTTACTTTCTTTTGTTTTTGTAGTTAAATGAACGGCTAGAAGCCACTGCCAAATTTCCAAGTTAAGCTTTAGGAAACTATGTGTCACGTAAGACGGTCTGATAGACCCAGCCCATGTATTCAGGAATAGGAATCGCGTATTCCTACTTAGTGAGGAAGAGTTATACTATGTATGCATAAACAGAAACATTGAGATCACCTTACTTTCGGAAATCCCCTGAGAAAAGGTTCTTTAACTGTTCTCAGGCCCAGTTACAAAATTATAAAATTTTTAAGGTGATATTTTTCAGGGAAGGGAGTCAAGGGTATAATGTGTAATGTGTGAAGAGTTTGGTATCTCGAGGTGAGATAAGTATTGCCAACTCTGTATTTATTTTCTTTTTGAGGAAGATGATGTTTTTCTGCCATGAGCCATTAAGTTGTCTGATACTATAACTAAGCCGTGTTTCTAAGACTCAATGATCAGCCTGTGATATTCAAAGTATACATTAAATAAATAACTCAAGAAAAATCTGAGAAAGTGATTCTGTGTTAATACTAACCTCCGTTGGTGTGGTAAGGTTAATGTGGGAGGTGCTCAACACTCTTGAAAAAGGATATGAAACAAATCCACGAATCCATGTGCCTTATTGAAACTCAGTTCACTCTACCAAATAACTAAATTGTTAAATCAGTTCCCCTTTTCTTTTCATTGGTCGCCTATATTTCCCTGGTAGTAATTATTTTCTCTTTCGAATATTTTAACTTCCCTTTAGGAAGAAATTAAATTCCCTGAGAATCCCTTAATTCTCATTAAACCTTTGGGGGTGGTGGCAGCTTTCTTTTCTTAATATTCAGGGAAATATCCAACATCAGGGACCATTAATAAATATAATTAATCAAAGTAAATATCTTTTTAATTGCCATGAGAGTTCCCCATTCGAAGTTAATTTAATGACAAGGCACCACACTGGTGGTCCTTCAGCAGTGAAGTGAAAGTAAAACAAATTAATTAGGTAAAGAAATTAATCAAGCAATAACATCATTTAAATAAATAACGTACCTCAGAACCCGAACAGCCTCAGCCCTCCCCCGGGCACCACATAGGAAAGATGGAAAAATAGAATGGCTAATCTAAATCAATCTAACACTACCGCGGGACAAAATTTAAAAGTCGAATTCCTTATAATACTTGTCTAATCGATTTTTAAAGGTGACAATCGTGTTAGCTTGATCTATAGATGCTGGTAGTTTATTCCAAAAGTCAATTACCCGTATATTAAAAATTTTTTTCTCGCAAATCGGTATTGAAACGTTGTCCTTTAATCTTTAAGCCATTATTTCACGTTATCAGTTGTGATGATAGCTCGAAGAAATGTTCAAGGTTTATGTGATCTCTATTCTTTAGTATCTTGAAGGTTTCAATCAGATCACCTCTGATTCGACGGTCTTTTAAGGAAAACATATCTAATCTTTTCAGACGCTCTTCATAAGACAAGCCACGAACGCCTGGAACTAGTTTAGTTGCTCGTCATTGCACGCTCTCTAGTTTATTTTCATCTTTTAGATAGCACGGCGACCAAAACTGAACTGCATATTCTAAGTGGAGTCTCACTAACGAAGTATAAAGACGCGTTATGACTTCCGGATTCTTACATTGAAAATTACGAGCAATAAATCCAAGAATAATGTTAGCTTTACGACTAGCAGCCAAACATTGTATGCCATTCTTCAAATCACTTTTTACTAGTACTCTTAGATCCTTTTCTTCTTCAATTTTCATTAAATTTTGTGACTGTAATTTATAATTATGCTTTCGATTATTGAAACCAACGCGCATTACTTTACATTTATCTTTATTAAACTTCAAAAGCCATTTATCACTCTAGGTACTTAAGTTGTCTAAATCCTGCTGTATGACCTTACAGTCGCCAATCGTGAGTGTTTTGCCACCTATTTTGGTATCGTCAGCGAACTTGAATATTTTAGTAGTAATGCCGCAGTCTAAATCATTTATATATATCAAGAGGAGTAAAGGACCCAAAACAGACCCCTGTGGAACTCCACTAGAAACATGAAGCCAATCGGAGGCTTCACCATTAATCACAACTCGCTGCTTCCGATCCATTAGCCAGCTATCTATCCACGTACACAACTGATCTCCCATTCCGTGAGTTTTAGTTTGATCAAAAAACGCTTGTGTGGCACGGTATCAAACGCTTTTCTGAAATCGAGATAAATAATAACAGAAGAAACTCGCTTGTCGTAATTTGAGAAGACATAATTATAAAATTCCAACAGATTTGAGAGACAAGATCTGTTGTTTCGAAAGCCATGTTGAGTGTTTAAAATCAGATTGTGATTATCTAGGAAAGATGTAATTTTATCTCTGATAATTATTTCAAGAATTTTGATAACTACCGAAGTAAGACTGATGGGTCTATAATTACCAGCTTCACATTTGTTACCTTTCTTGAATATCGGTGTGACATTTGCACATTTCCAAAGACTTGGCACTGATCTTTCCTGAAGGGATTTGTTAAAGAGTAATTTCAAGGGTAGCAAAAGTTCATCTTGGCACTCTAGTAATAATCTCGCTGATAACTGATCGGCACCAATACTTTTATTTGGGTCTAAGTTTCTTAAATATTTAACTATATGGCTTTCAGTTATTTCATCAATTTTAAACATTTCATTTTCGGATCTTCTAAACATGTAATTTACAATCGGCAGTGACGATATATCTTCGGTGATAAACACGCTATGGGAAAAGGTATTTAGAATTTAAGCCATATTTTTACAATCACTCACAAGTCTGTTGTTAACATCTTTTATAGAGCCAACTTTATCTTTTACAGTTTTCTTACTACGTATGTACTGATAGAACTTTTTAGGATTTGTTTTCGATTGCTGCGATATACTAATTTCAAGGTTATGTTTCGCATTTTTAATTACCTTCTCACAGTGCCTTTTGGTAGCAATGTAGTGCATGAAGTCATCATCTGATTTAGAGGAGGAGGAGGAGGAGGAGGAGGAGGAGGAGGAGGAGGAGGAGGAGGAGGAGGAGGAGGAGGAGGAGGAGGAGGAGGAGGAGGAGGAGGAGGAGGAGGAGGAGGAGGAGGAGGAGGAGGAGGAGGAGGAGTACAAAGGAGTACAAAGAAAGAACAGACAATAATAGTCTTACTGGACGAGGCTGTCTGTTTGGCTACACTACTACTATAATATCTACTTGATAGAGACAAAAGGACAGCAAAGTGGAAGGCTCCGCCATACCCACTTCTCCCTCCAGCCGAAGCTGGCGGGAAGAGGAAGTGATAACATGTAGCAGGAGGAGGAGGAGGAGGAAGAAAAAAAACTACTTTAGTCAACATTGAATCACAAATAAATAAAATGTATTATATTATGGCAAACTAGTCTGGTACTTACATACGATATTATAAAAGAAAATCATGTTAGCTCCAACCCGGAAGCTTAGCTCTACTCCCTTTTGGAACGGAAAAAAAACAACCTCTATATTTTCGTCACCTCAGTTTTGCAAGTACGTTAAAAGTTACCTTCCTCAATCTCTTGAGTAAAATGGTTAAGAATATGAAGATGAAGAACATGACGCCAGTTACCGAGAGTTTTACCGAGCATTCCATGGAGCCCGAGAAGACAGTGAAAGAGGACCCCAGCAGCACTTCAACCAACGGCACCATGAAGACAATAAAGAAGAAGCACCTCAAGATGGGGAAGGTCCTGGGGGAAGGTCAGTACGGCGTGGTGCACAGAGGGCGGCTGGCTCTCTCCCGGGACAGGATCGTGAAGGTGGCCATCAAGAAGCCCCTGGACGATCCTGAGCTCATTGCGAAAACCTCTGAGGAGGCGGAGCTACTCCGGGAGGTGGAGGGCGAAGCTGGCGTTCCCCGGCTTTACGGGGTGACGACTGACTCTCCTCCCTCCTTGGTGATGGAGCTGTGCCCGGGAGAGCCGCTGGAAGACTGCCTAAGGAGAGGAGGGGTGCGCTCATGTCTGCTGGCCCTCGTGCAGGTGTGCGGCATTGTGCGGCGCCTGCATGCCAGGGGCGTCACCCACGGTGGCATCCGCGAAAGGAACGTGTTGGTGGACGCGTCCAACGAGGGTGACGTGCGTGTGTTCCTGCTGGACTTTGGTCTGGCTAAGAGGAACACTGACCGCCTCCAGCAGGAGTCCGATGTCATTGACATTGTGGCTACTGCGCTGGAGGTCATCCCCCGACGTGGAGGCTCAACATGACCTCTGACCTAGAGAAGGTCACCGCCCTGCTGCACTAGGCCCTGGAAGATGGTGACCTGTCCGTGTGAGTCTGGGGGTGATGAAAAAAAGGATCTGTGAAGAAGGCCTTCAGTGTATAAAAAGTGTAGTGAAAGTAAGAAAATAAAAGTTGAAAAAGAAAATAAAAGAATAAGAAAAGAAAAAGAAAAGAAAAGAGTTAATAGAAAAAAACAACAAGTGTAGTGATGAAAAAAGGACCTGTGAAGAAGGCCATCAGTGTAGTGAAAGTATGAAAATAAAAGTTGAAAAATAATGAAAAATAATAAGAGAAGTAAAAGAAAAGGAAAGAGTTAATAGAAAAAAACAAGTGTAGTGATGAAAAAAGGACCAGTGAAGAAGGCCTTAAGTGTAGTGAAAGTGCTTGAAAATTGTATTGATACATGAATATTTGAAAAAAAGAAGTATGATAAAGTTGAAAAAGGAAAAAGTTAGAAAAAGAAAAAGAAAAAGAAAGAGAAAATAGAAACAAAAGCTTATAAGTGCCTGAAAATTGTAAAGATACTTAACATTTTGAAAACATGAAGCCAATCGGAGGCTTCACCATTAATCACAACTCGCTGCTTCCGATCCATTAGCCAGCTATCTATCCACGTACACAACTGATCTCCCATTCCGTGAGTTTCAGTTTGATCAAAAGACGCTTGTGTGGCACGGTATCAAACGCTTTTCTGAAATCGAGATAAATAATATCAGAAGGAACTCGTTCGTCGTAATTTGAGAAGACATAATTATAAAATTCCAACAGATTTGAGAGACAAGATCTGTTGTTTCGAAAGCCATGTTGAGTGTTTAAAATCAGATTGTGATTATCTAGGAAAGATGTAATTTTATCTCTGATAATTTTTTCAAGAATTTTGATAACTACCGAAGTAAGACTGATGGGTCTATAATTACCAGCTTCGCATTTGTTACCTTTCTTGAATATCGGTGTGACATTTGCACATTTCCAAAGACTTGGCACTGATCTTTCCTGAAGGGATTTGTTAAAGAGTAATTTCAAGGGTAGCAAAAGTTCATCTTGGCACTCTAGTAATAATCTCGCTGATAATTGATCGGCACCTGTACTTTTATTTGGGTCTAAGTTTCTTAAATATTTAACTATATGGCTTTCAGTTATTTCATCAATTTTAAACATTTCATTTTCGGATCTTCTAAACATGTAATTTACAATCGGCAGTGACGATATATCTTCGGTGATAAACACGCTATGGGAAAAGGTATTTAGAATTTAAGCCATATTTTTACAATCACTCACAAGTCTGTTGTTAACATCTTTTATAGAGCCAACTTTATCTTTTACAGTTTTCTTACTACGTATGTACTGATAGAACTTTTTAGGATTGGTTTTCGATTGCTGCGATATACTAATTTCAAGGTTATGTTTCGCATTTTTAATTACCTTCTCACAGTGCCTTTTGGTAGCAATGTAGTGCATGAAGTCATCATCTGATTTAGAGGAGGAGGAGGAGGAGGAGGAGGAGGAGGAGGAGGAGGAGGAGGAGGAGGAAGAGGAGTACAAAGAAAGAACAGACAATAATAGTCTTACTGGACCAAACGAGGCATTCTGTTTGGCTACACTACTACTATAATATCTACTTGATAGAGACAAAAGGACAGAAAAGTGGAAGGCTCCGCCATACCCACTTCTCCTTCCAGCCGAAGCTGGCGGAAAGAGGAAGTGATAACATGTAGCAGGAGGAGGAGGAGGAGGAGGAAGAAAAAAAAACTACTTTAGTCAACATTGAATCACAAATAAATAAATAGTATTATATTATGGCAAACTAGTCTGGTACTTACATACGATATTATAAAAGAAAATCATGTTAGCTCCAACCTGGAAGCTTAGCTCTACTCCCTTTTGGAACGGAAAAAAAACAACCTCTATATTTTCGTCACCTCAGTTTTGCAAGTACGTTAAAAGTTACCTTCCTCAATCTCTTGAGTAAAATGGTTAAGAATATGAAGATGAAGAACATGACGCCAGTTACCGAGAGTTTTACCGAGCATTCCATGGAGCCCGAGAAGACAGTGAAAGAGGACCCCAGCAGCACTTCAACCAACGCCACCATGAAGACAATAAAGAAGAAGCACCTCAAGATGGGGAAGGTCCTGGGGGAAGGTCAGTACGGCGTGGTGCACAGAGGGCGGCTGGCTCTCTCCCGGGACAGGATCGTGAAGGTGGCCATCAAGAAGCCCCTGGACGATCCTGAGCTCATTGCGAAAACCTCTGAGGAGGCGGAGCTACTCCGGGAGGTGGAGGGCGAAGCTGGCGTTCCCCGGCTTTACGGGGTGACGACTGACTCTCCTCCCTCCTTGGTGATGGAGCTGTGCCCGGGAGAGCCGCTGGAAGACTGCCTAAGGAGAGGAGAGGTGCGCTCCTGTCTGCTAGCCCTCGTGCAGGTGTGCGGCATTGTGCGGCGCCTGCATGCCAGGGGCGTCACCCACGGTGGCATCCACGAAAGGAACGTGTTGGTGGACGCGTCCAACGAGGGTGACGTGCGTGCGTTCCTGCTGGACTTTGGTCTGGCTAAGAGGGACACTGACCGCCTCCAGCAGGAGTCCGATGTCATTGACATTGTGGCTACTGCGCTGGAGGTCATCCCCCGACGTGGAGGCTCAACATGACCTCTGACCTAGAGAAGGTCACCGCCCTGCTGCACCAGGCCCTGGAAGATGGTGACCTGTCCGTGTGATTCTGGGGGTGATGAAAAAAAGGATCTGTGAAGAAGGCCTTCAGTGTATAAAAAGTGTAGTGAAAGTAAGAAAATAAAAGTTGAAAAAGAAAATAAAAGAATAAGAAAAGAAAAAGAAAAGAAAAGAGTTAATAGAAAAAAAAAACAAGTGTAGTGATGAAAAAAGGACCTGTGAAGAAGGCCATCAGTGTAGTGAAAGTATGAAAATAAAAGTTGAAAAATAACGAAAAATAATAAGAGAAGTAAAAGAAAAGGAAAGAGTTAATAGAAAAAAACAAGTGTAGTGATGAAAAAAGGACCAGTGAAGAAGGCCTTAAGTGTAGTGAAAGTGCTTGAAAATTGCATTGATACATGAATATTTGAAAAAAAGAAGTATGATAAAGTTGAAAAAGGAAAAAGTTAGAAAAAGAAAAAGAAAAAGAAAGAGAAAATAGAAACAAAAGCTTATAAGTGTCTGAAAATTGTAATGATACTTAACATTTTGAAAAATTATGTGAATAAGCTTAAAAAGAAAAAGAAAAATAGTATAACAATAGAAAAACGACAAGTGTAATGATGAAACAATGGACCTGTGCACGAGGCATTATGTGTAAAAAAAAGTGTGTAAAAGTGTGTGAACAACATTCTTGCAGTTACATGTAACATTACTTTTTGTCTGTTGTAAACTATATATGTATGTGTGTGTGTGTGTGTGTGTGTGTGTGTGTGTGTGTGTGTGTGTGTGTGTGTGTGTGTGTGTGTGTGTGTGTGTGTGTGTGTGTGTGTGTGTGTGTGTGTGTGTGTGTGTGTGTGTGTGTGTGTGTGTGTGTGTGTGTGTGTGTGTGTGTGTGTGTGTGTGTGTGTGTGTGTGTGTGTGTGTGTGTGTGTGTGTGTGTGTGTGTGTGTGTGTGTGTGTGTGTGTGTGTGTGTGTGTGTGTGTGTGTGTGTGTGTGTGTGTGTGTGTGTGTGTGTGTGTGTGTGTGTGTGTGTGTGTGTGTGTGTGTGTGTGTGTGTGTGTGTGTGTGTGTGTGTGTGTGTGTGTGTGTGTGTGTGTGTGTGTATGTGTGTGTGTATGTGTGTATATGTGTGTATATGTGTGTATATGTGTGTATATGTGTGTATGTGTGTGTATGTGTGTGTATGTGTGTGTGTGTGTGTGTGTGTGTGTGTGTGTGTGTGTGTGTGTGTGTGTGTGTGTGTGTGTGTGTGTGTGTGTGTGTGTGTGTGTGTGTGTGTGTGTGTGTGTCCTTATGTAATTAGTTTAGTGATGAAATGTATTGTTTTAGTTGTTAATATAATCATTGTGTTGATGTAAGTAATTGTTCGAATGTTTATATATAACTTTATGTAACTATTTTGTTGATGAAACTATTTGTTCTAATGTTTCAGTGTAATTATCTTATTGATGTAATGAATTGTTATAGGTCTTTAATGTAATAATTTTATTGACGAAAATAAACTAATATCTCCTCCTGATCCCTCCTGATTTTTCTCTCTCCTCCTTTTTATCTTTAGCTTTTTCTATCTTTCCTCCTTCCTATCTTTCCTCCTTTCTATCCCTCTCTCACTTCTATCTGTCCAAAACTTCTATCTCTACCTCTGCATCAACTCCTGTTAGTGTCTGTTCTTCCTTTGTAATCTCCTCTCCTCTCTTCTCTTCTCTTCTCTTCTCTTCTCTTCTCTTCTCTTCTCTTCTCTTCTCTTCGCTTATCTACTCACTTCTCTTCTCTTCTATTCACTCTTCTCTTCTCTTCCCTTATCTCTTCTCTTCTTTTCAATTCTCTTCTCTTCTCTTCCTTTATCTCTTCTCTTCTTTTCAATTCTCTTCTCTTCTCTTCTCTCTCCTCATCCCTATTCTCTTCTCTCTTTTATCTTCTCTAATCTCTTCACTTCTCTTCTCTTTTCCTCGTTTTTTCTCTCCTCTCCTCTCCTCTCCTCTCCTCACACCTCACCTTACCTAACCTCCTCTCACCTCATCTCACCTCACCTCACCTCACCTCACCTCACCTTCTCTCACCTCACCTCACCTTCTCTCACCTCACCTCACCTGACTTCACCTCCTCTCACCTCCTCTCCTCTCACCTCACCTGACCTCCTCTCACCTCTCCTTCCCTCACCTCTCCTCCCCTCCCCTCCCCTCCCCTCCCCTCTCCTTCCCTCACCTCCTCTCACCTTAACTCACCTCCTCTCACATCCCCTCCCCACACCTCATCTCACATCATCTCCCCTCCCCTCACCTCCTCTCATCTAACCTCACCTCCTATCACCTCACCTTACCTCCTCTCTCCTCACCTCACCACATCTCATCTAACCTCATCTCATCTCATCACCTCACCTCACCTCATCTCATCTCACCTCATCTCCTCTCACATCACCTCACCTCACTTCACCTCACCTCACCTTACATCACCTCATCTCATCTACCCTCATCTCACCTCATCTCCTCTCACTTCACCTCACCTCATCTCATCTCACCTCACCTCCTCTCATCTCACCTCACCTCAACTCCTCTCATCTCATCTTCTCTCACCTCACCTCACCTCACCTCCTGTCACCTCACCCCACCACCTCTTATATCACCTGACCTCACCTAACCTCACCTCCTCTCACCTCACCTCCTCTCACCTCACCTCACCTCACCTCACCCAACCTCGTCTCTCCTATCTCATCTCTTCTCACCTCACTTAAACTCCTCTTACTTCACCTCATCTCGGTTCACCTCCTCTCAAATCACTTTACCTCACCTCACCACAACTCCTCTCACCTTACCTCACCTCAGCTAACCTCCTCTCACCTCACTTCATCTCACTTTCTCTCACCTTACCTAACCTCATCTCGGTTCACATCCTCTCAAATCACCTCCCCTTACCTCCTCTCACCTCACATCACTTAACCTCCTTCTCACCTCACCTCCTCTCATTTTAGCTCACCTTTTATCATCTCACCTCATCTCACCTCCTCTTCTCTCACCTCACCTCACCTCACCTCCTCTAATCTCAATTCCTCTCACCTCACCTCCTCTCACCTTATCTCACCTCCTCTCTCCTCACCTCCTCTCACCTCGCCTCCTCTAACCTTACCTCACCTCACCTCACTTCACCTCCTCTCACCTCTTCTCACCTCAACTCCTCTCACCTAACCTCCTCTCACCTAACCTCACCTCACTTCACCTCACCTCCTCTCACCTCACCCCCTCTCTCCTCACCTATTTTCACCTCACCTTCTCTCACCTCACCTAATCTCACCTCATCTCCTCTCATCTCACATCCTCTCACCTCACCTCACCTCACCTCACCTCCTCTCACATCACCTCACCTCACCTCATCTCCTCTCACCATATCTCACCTCACCTTACCTCACCTCACCACCTCTCACCTCACATCCTCTCACCTCATCTCACTTCACCTCACATCACCTCCTCTCACCTCACCTCAACTCACCTTACCTCACCTCCCCTCACCTCACCACCTCTCATCTCATGTTCCCACCTCACCTCCTCTCACATCATCTCACCTCACCTCACATCACCTCCTCTCACCTTAACTCAACTCACCTCACCTCACCTCCACTCACCTCACCTCACCTTACCTTCTTCTCTCCTCACCTCATCTCACCTCACCTCCTCCCTCCACACCTCACCTCACCTCACCTTACCTCCTTCTCTCCTCACCTCATCTCACCTCACCTCCTCCCTCCACACCTCACTTCACCTCACCTCAACTCACCTCAACTCACCTCACATCCTCTCACCTCATCTCACCTCACCTCACATCACCTCCTCTCACCTCACCTCAACTCACCTTACCTCACCTCACCTCCCCTCACCTCACCACCTCTCACCTCACATCCTCTCACTTCACCTCCTATCACCTCAACTCACATTACCTCCTCTGACCTCACCTCAACTCACCTCACCTCACCTCACCTCACCTCCCCTCCCCTCTCCTCTCCTTCCCTCTCCTCACATCACCTCCTCTCGCCTCAACTCACCTGCTCTCACATCCACTACCGTCACCTCATCTCACCTCATCTCTCCTCCCCTCACCTCCTATCACCTAACCTCACCTCCTCTCACCTCACCTTACCTCCTCTCACCTCATCTCACCGCATCTCATCTAACCACATCTCATCTCATCTTCTCTCACCTCACCTCACCTAACCTCACATCACCTCCTCTCACCTCACCTCATCTCACCTCCTCTCCTCTCACCTCACCTCATCTCACCTCCACTAACCTCAATTCATCTCACCTCACCTCCTGTCACCTCGCCTTACCTCACCTCTTGTCACCTAACTTCACCTCCTCTCACCTCACCTCACCTCACCTCACCTCTTTTCACCTCACTTCACCACCCCTCACCTCACCCCCTCAATCCTCACCTATTTTCACCTCTCCTTCTCTCACCTCACATCATCTCACTTTATCTCCTCTAACTTCACATTCTCTCACCTCACCTCACCTCCTCTCACCTCACCTCACCTCACCTCAACTCCTCTCACCACACCTCACCTCACCACTTCTCACCACACATCCTCTTACCTCACCTCCTTTCACCTCATCTCACCTCACCTCACATCACCTCCACTCACCTCACCTCAACTCACCTCATCTCACCTCCCCTCACCTCACCGCCTCTCACCTCACATCATCTCACCTCACCTCCTCTCACCTAACTTAACCTCACCTTCTCTCACCTCACCTCACCTGACTTCACCTCCTCTCCTCTCACCTCACCTCACCTCCTCTCACCTCATCTCACCTCACCTCACCTCCCTTCCCTTCCCCTCCTCTCTCCTTCCCTTTCCTCACCTCACCTCGTCTCACCTCACCTTACCTCCTCTCACCTCACCTCACCACATTTCATCTAATCTCATCTCATCTCATCTCCTCTCACTTCACCTCATCTAACCTCACCTCATCTCATATCACCTCATCTCCTCTCACCTCACCTTACCTCACTTTATCTCACCTCAGCTCACCTCACCTCATCTCCTCTACCCTCATCTAACCTCATCTCCTCTCACCTCACTTCACCTCATCTCACCACACCTCACTTCACCTCACCTCCTCTCATTTACTCTCACCTCACCTCAGCTCACCTCACCTCATCTCCTCTACCCTCATCTCACTTCACCTCACCTCAGCTCCTCATACATCACCTCACATCCTTTCACTTCACTTCACCTCACCTCCTGTCACCTCATCCCACCTCCTCTTATCTCACCTCACCTCCTGTCACTTCACCTAACCTCACCTCCACTCACCTCACCTCATCTCACCTCACCTCACCTTTTCTCACCTTATCTCACCTCCTCTCTCCTCACCTCACCTCACCTCATCTCCTCGCACCTCACCTATCCTCACCTCACCTTTTCTCACCTCATCTTACCTCCTCTCACCTCACCTCCTCTAACCTTACCTCACCTCACCTCACTTCACCTCCTTTCACCTCAACTACTCTCACCTTAGGTCATCTCACCTCATCTCACCTCATTTCACCTCACCTCCTCTCACCTCACCTTACATCCTCTTACCTCACCTCATCTCACATCACCTCACCTCACCTCACCTACTCTCACCCACCTCTTCTCACCTTACCTCACCTCCTCTCACCTCATTTCACCTCACCTCATCTCCTCTCACCACACCTCACCTCACCCAACCTCACCTCACCAAATCGGACCTCACATCCTCTCACCTCATCTCACTTCACCTCACATCACCTCCTCTCACCTCACCTCAACTCACCTCCCCTCACCTCACCACCTCTCTCTTCACAATCTCTCACCTCACCTCTTCTCACTTCATCTCACCTCACCTCACACTACCTACTCTCACCTCACCTCAACTCACCTCACTTCACCTCCCCTCTCCTCACCTCACCTTACCTCCTCTCATCTCACTTCACCTCACCTCCTCTCACCTCATATCCTCTCACCTCACCTCCTCTCACCTCCTATCACCTCATCTCACCTCACTTCCTCTTTCCTCATCTCATCTCACCTCCTCGCACCTCAACTCACGTCACTACCTATCATCTCACCTCACCTCACCTCCTCTTACCTCACCTCACCTCACCTCACCTCCTTTCACCTTACCTCTTCTCACCTCACCTCACCTCCTCTCACTTTACCTCACCTCCTCTCACCTCACCTCATCGCCTCTTACCTCCTCACACCTCACCACACCTCATTTCACCTCACCTCCTTTCACCTCACCTCCCACCTCAAATCACCCAACCTCATCTCAACTCACTTCCTCTCACGTCACCTCACCTCCTCTCACCTCACCTCACTCCATCTCACATAACCTTACCTCTTCTATCCTCCTCTCACCTCACTTCCTTTTACCTCACCTCACCTCACCTCCTCTCACCTCACCTCACCTCCTATCACCTCACCTTTTTCCTCTTACCTCACTTCACCTCCTCTCACACACCTCACCTCATTTCCTCTCACCTAACCTCACCTCACTTCCTCTCACCGCACCTCACCTCACCTCACTTCCTCTCACCGGATGTCACCTCATCTCACTTCCTCTCACCTAACCTCCTTTCATCTCCTCTCACCTGACCTCCTCCCACCTCATCTCACCTCACCTTACCTCTTCTCACCTTACTTCACCTAACCTCACGTCACATCACCTCACCTCATCTCACCTCTCCTCTCCACTCCTCACACCTCACCTTATCTCACCTCCTCTCACCTCTTTTCATCTCCTTTTACCTCACCTCACCTTACCTCACCTTCTTTCACCTCACCTCACTTCCTCTCACATCCCCTCCCCTCACCTCATCTCACCTCATCTCCCCTCCCCTCACCTCCTCTCACCTAACCTCACCTCCTCTCACCTCACCTTACCTCCTCTCACCTCACCTCACCACATCTCATCTAACCTCATGTCATCTCATCTCCTCTCACCTCACCTCACCTAACCTCACCTAATTTTATCTCACCTCATCTCCTCTCACCTCACCTCACCTCACCTCACTTCACCTCACTTGAGCTCATCTCACCTCATCTTCTCTACCCTCATCTCACCTCATCTCCTCTCACCTCACTTAACCTCATCTCACCTCCTCTCATCTAACCTTACCTCACCTCACCTCCTCTCATCTTATCTCATCTCCTCTCACCTCTCCTCACCTCACTTCACCTCACCTCACCTCACCTCACCATCTCCTCTACCCTCATTTCACCTCACCTCATCTCCTCTCACCTCTCCTCACCTCACTTCACCTCACCTCACCTCACCTCACCTCATCCCCTCTACACTCATTTCACCTCACCTCATCTCCTCTCATCTCACCTCACCTCATCTCATCTAATCTCATCTCCTCTTACTTCACCTCATCTCCTCTCACCTCACATAACTTCCTCTCACCTCACCTCACCTCTTCTCTCTTGCCACTTCTCACTTGAGCTCATCTCACCTCATCTTCTCTACCCTCATCTCACCTCATCTCCTCTCACCTCACCTCACTTCATCTCACCTCCTCTCATCTAACCTTACCTCACCTCACCTCCTCTCATCTTATATCATCTCCTCTCACCTCTCCTCACCTCACTTCACCTCACCTCACCTCACCTCACCTCATCCCCTCTACACTCATTTCACCTCACCTCACCTCACCTACTCTCACCTCACCGCCTCTCACATCCTATCACCTCATCTCACCTCACTTCCTCTTACCTCACCTCACCTCACCTCCTCTCACCTCAACTCCCGTCACCAACTATCACCTCTTCTCACCTCAACTCATTTCACCTCCTCCCGGCTCTTCTCACCTGAACTCCTCTCACCTTACCTCATTTCACCTCAACTCACCTAAACTCACCTCACCTCACATTCTCTTACCTCACTTCACTTCAATTCACCTCCTCATACCTCACCTCACCTCACCTCACCCCCTTTTACCTCACCTCTTCTCACCTCACTTCACCTCCTCTCATTTTACCGCACCTCCTCTCACCTCACCTCACTGCCTCTTACTTCATCACACCTCACCTCCTCTAACCTCCATTCCTCTCACCTCACCTCCTGTCATGTCGCCTCACCTCACCTCCTGTCACCTCACCTCACCTCCTCTTATCTCACCTCACCACACCTCACCGCACCTCCTCTCACTTCACCTTACCTCCTCTCACCTTATCTCGCCTCCTCTCTCCTAACCTTACTTCACCTCATCTTCTCGCACCTCACTTCATCTCACCTCACCTCCTCTAACCTTACCTCACCTCACCTCACTTCACCTACTCTCGCCTCTTTTCACCTGAACTCCTCTCACCTTACCTCATCACACCTCAACTCACCTCAACTCACCTTCTCTCACTTCACATCATCTTAACTCATCTCCTCTCACCTCACATCCTCTTACCTCACCTCCTCTCACCTCACCTCACCTCACCTCATCTCCCCTCACCACACCTCACCTCACCTCACCTCACCTCACCACCTCTCATCTCACATCCTCTCACCTCACCTCATCTCACCTCACCTCACATAATTTCCTCTCACCTCACCTCAACTCACCTCACCTTACCTCCTCTCACTTTACCTCACCTCCTCTCACCTCACCTAACCGCCTCTTACCTCATCACACCTCACCTCACCTGCTCTCACCTCACCTCCTCTCTTCTCACCGACCACCTCACCTCACCCAACCTCACCTCACCTCACCTCCTCTCACTTCACCTCACCTCCTCTCACCTCACCTTTTTTCCTCTTACCTCACTTCACCTTCTCGCACACACCTCACCTCATTTCCTCTCCCCTAACCTCACCTCACTTGCTCTCACCGCACCTCACCTCATCTCACCTTCTCTCACCTCACCTCACATCACCTCTCTTCACCTCACCTCACCTCACCTCACCTCACCTCTCTTCGTCTCACCGCATCTCACCTAACCTCACCTCCTTTCATCTCCTCTCACCTCACCTCCTCACACCTCCTCTCACCTCACATGACCATTTCTGACCTCACATCACCTCACCTCCTCAAACCTTACCTCACCTCATCTCATCTCACCTCTTTTCACGTTCCCTCATCTTACCTCACTTCATCTCCTCTCATCTCACCTCATCTCACCTCACCTCCTCTAACCTTACTTCATCTCACCTCACCTGCTCTCACCTTGCCTCACCTCACCTAACCTCTTTTCATATCACCTCACTAATTGAGGTATTTAAAATTTTCCATGGTTTTGATAATATTAACATAAACAACTATGTAACTACCGATCTCACAAGCTCCACCCGTAACAATGGCTTCAAGATCATTGGTAAGCGTTTTAGATCGAATGAAGCGAAGCACTTCAATAGAATCGTAAATATTTGGAATTCTCTCCCAGCACAAATAGTTAACAGTATTACAATTGAATCATTTAAGAAAAAACTAAATAAGCACTTAGCGTCCGTTCACCAAGTCGAATATTTCATTACTGCGTTAATATATATATATATATATATATATATATATATATATATATATATATATATATATATATATTTTTTTTTTTAGCATAGATTACTCCTTGTTTTTATTTCTTTCCTATACAAATTCCATGTTAGTTTTTCCATACTACATGGTATCACTTCCTCTTCCGGCCAGCTTCGGCTGGAGGGAGGGGTGGGTGGGGAGGAGCCTTCCACTTTCCTGTCCTTTTGTCTCTATCAAGTAGATACTATAGTAATAGTAGTGTAGCTAAACAGTCAGCCTCGTTAGATCCAGTAAGACTGTTGTTGTCTGTTCTTCCTTTGTACTCCTTTGTACTCCTCCTCCTGCTTCACAGGCTCTTCACTCTCATCGCCGAAATCATTATTTTCCTGTTCACTCTCCTTCCCACGCTGCCTCACGGTACTCTTGACGGTGCAGGTGACGTAGTGGCCCAGAATGCACTGGTCACACTCCCCGAAGCAGAAAACGTCATTGTAATCATCTTCCACGTCAGAGAGGTAGTGGCACATCCTCGCGTCGTCAGAGAACTCAAGACTCGCGTGGGATCTGTTGTCTGGGATGTAGATTTCTTCAGCCTCTTTTTCCTCATCGCTGGAGTCAATTTGTTCGTCCTTCTTGGATGTGAATATCTCGCCTTGTTAACATTGTGATCCTCCTTCAGTGCATCTTTAAGCGTCTTGTTGCCGCCGTAGATCACTTCCAGAGTAGTG
>JAXIVD010001470.1:58422-83422 GCA_036785275.1 Cancer borealis | reverse complement strand
AGAGAGAGAGAGAGAGAGAGAGAGAGAGAGAGAGAGAGAGAGAGAGAGAGAGAGAGAGAGAGAGAGAGAGAGAGAGAGAGAGAGAGAGAGAGAGAGAGAGAGAGAGAGAGAGAGAGAGAGAGAGAGAGAGAGAGAGAGAGAGAGAGAGAGAGAGAGAGAGAGAAAAAAAAAAAAAAAAACTATATGGAAATTCAATGTCCCATTCGCACACAATTAGTAGCGTAATTTTTCTTTCGCGTCGCGCAGAAATTTTGCAGATCACGGGGCTGCAATGTAGGTGCATGAATGGCAGCTAATAGGTGTATATACAATGTTATGGCAGCGATTACTGCATGATTCCCGCGTCGCCACCTGCTGCGCCGGCGAAACACTCTTGATCTCACCGCGGGAAGCAACTAGTGGGTGCGAGGCAGGCCAAGGTGCTTGCTTGTTTCACTATTAAAGTCTGGCAGAGGCTGCGGGAAACATACGCCACTGTATCTCCGTTGCTTCGGCCGAGCTGATGGGAGGGTGATCCGGGCACTCAGGGATAGGCACCAGGGGAATACAAGGGATTCTGTACTATCACTTGTCGCTCCTGAGTCGTGGGTTTTGTAGTCAAGGCAGGCACGTCTCCCCGAAATACGGCGTAGTGCTGCCTCCCACAGCTGGCGGCGACGTCCGCTGTCGTTCGTGACTTTTCCATAATGCTTCGGTTAAGTAAAATGGTGACGTCAGGCGTCGCTCAGCAACATTATTTACATTATGCAAATGAGCGGACGCGTTTCTTCCTCAGAACAATGCACAGCGGCACAACCTTCCCCTTCCCGGCGTGGGGCGGGGCAGGCCAGAAAAAGGCTGTCAGGCTGAGTATCGTTTGCTAAACATTTGTGAATTAGACCTTGTGTTTCTCCGTGACGTACAACTACAGTAGTACATCATCTTAAACACAACTACAGCACATCTAAAAAAAACATTGAATTAATTGTTCAAAATTTTATTGTAGATGACCACCAAAAGCGGAAAGGTCACACAATGAGCCAAATTCATGTTTAAATGGATAATTAACCTTTGCAATGTTCCTGTTTTCACCACGTTTGTGTCCACATCCTGCAGTACCTCCGGCTTGAGCTGGCAGGGGAACGGGACGGGCGGCAATGAGGCTCACGGAAATGTGATGTGTTTACTGAATGTTAGCTGATGTGAAACTATTATATAGTTAGGAGTTGGAGAACGATGTGTGTTCTATTTACTGTTTATGTGTTGATTCCTGAGTATGAATCTTCCCTGGTGTTCCGCAGACTGGTGTACCCATCGACATGAGCAAAAGCACCTGGAACGAAGAGGTCCCCAGCGGCTCCGGTAAGTGCATGGGACTGTTTGGCCAGAGCTCCTACCGCGCCTACAACTACGACTGCAAGGAGAGGGACTACTTCGTGTGCCAGTACTTGTTCTAAGGTGTTCCCGGCACCGCCTTGCGGACCTCATCCCTTCGGCTCATGGGACCTCAAGCCTCGGAAAACTTAGTTGATTTTCGGGCTGTTTGTTAAATCCATGTAAATTCTCACGTGGCCATTCAAATTAGGTGAATAATTAGCGAACAATAATTAATGGGTTTGCAATGAAATAAATATATTAAGGAAGTCCACTAACAAATGGGCCCTTCGGCGTCAGCACAAGCGTGGGTGTGCACTGAGCACCGAGCACACTCGCGCCTCAGGCCTTACCTGGACAGTTTCCCGGCAACTCACAGATGAAAAAAAAAAAAATTGTTCCTCAGAATACCATGACCTGTATTCCTAAAGTCTGCGTTCCGAAGCATGTCACACTGTCCTCCTCAAATCCCCTGCCCCCGCCCTAAGCATGGTGGGGCGGCGCCCCGCCGGTGGGAATGGGGTCAGAAAGGCCTGGAGGTGGTGCTTGATGTTTCAAAAAAGTAAAATTGTGTTTCATATTTATACTTTCCTAGAGAAAAATTAAGGTTAAGACCACAGCTTCCAGCCGCAGCCATTAGTTATAGTTACTGCCGGTAACTACATAGTCCTTACCGTGCACACTGTAAAGTTGTCTTTATTGTTTATGATAATTTGTGTTTATTATAAACGTAGCTGGAACGTATCATGGAAACAAAATTTTACTAATAGATAAAGTCGTGTAAGAAGTGATAAATTAGGGAGAGAAAGAGAATGGTGCCTGGGCGGCCCGGCCTCACCAGGGTGATGGAAGGGCCACACACTAACAGCTTCCCTCGGGAGAGGAGGCTGACATCTCCTGGCGGAAGGAACAGTGGGCGTGGCACAGCCTACCTTCTGAGCAGCGCTTTGACCGAACTTTCCAAGGCCTGTTGTGGCCAAGATCCAGATCTTGGCTGTGGCAGCCGCCAGGAGCAGTGGCGAACGGTGACGTGCTGGTCCCAACTCCCGTGTACGTGTACCTGGTCTAATTGTGCAGCAAATCATGAGGCTTATTCTAGATTTCCTTGTTGTTCTGTCTAAATTCGATAATATATGCTTTACTTTTATACAGTTAATCATAGTTTTATAAAAATTATTAGGGACTAGAAAGTTGTTTGAATTATATCCCTAACGTGTAAGTGATTGTTCCCCCTACCCCACCCCCCACCCCCCCACACACACAATTCAGTGTTGTGGTGATGGAGTAGTTAGTCAGCGCCAGAGACCCACCACATCTTGAATTCGGAGCCCAATTAGGTAGTTATCTCATCCTGCCATCCATCCTCTTTTGTAGGTGTGGCAGGTGCATACAAATGCAAGGTGACGTTCATTCAAGATAAATTATGATCTTAACACTGTTTTGACCTATATGTATTCAAAAGAGTCTGAATACCTCCCTGGATGCTCCAAAGTAGTAAAGCTACAATAAACAACACAAATGTCCGTCCTATTTGCTCCTTATCTTTATAATTACATGGTTCATAATTGGTGTAACAATGGGCTTCCATATCCGCCTGTGTGCTCTAATTATGCCGGACACGCGCTACTGTCGGCGGCGCAGGCTATTGTTCTGGTAATTATTATGCATGTGACTCGGAGGGAGGGAAGAAGGGCTGGCTGCAGGGTGAGCTGGTCAAAATGGTATTAACACAACGCAAACTGAAACCGGCAGTCAGAGTGAAGCGGCCGTAGCGGCGGTGACTACGACGAGATGGCCCCAGCAACCTCTTGGTGAGTGGGCGGGACGCTGCAAACAGTCTCACGTGTATCACATTGTTGAGTGTTGCCACTAGTCATCACCAGCACCAGTTGATAAACACACTCAAGATTTTTAGTGGTCTTGTATGCATCAGTCTTGTATAAAATGTGACTTTATTTGGTATCTCTCAGGATATTCGTGTGCTTGGTCACCTTGACTTCGGGTGCGAGGCTATCTGAGAGCAAGGAGGCCGACCCCGAAGAGCAGCCGCCAACTTTGCCAGAGGTGGTTCTGTCGGGGAACCAGCGGCGTGACCTGCATTCTTCTCATGGTCCTGAGACTAAGCATGACCTCCATTCTTCTCACGGTCCTGAGATGAAACAAGTGGCGGCAGCTATGAAAGGGGTTGATGGCCATCTCAAGGAAACCAGTGGTGGCATAACTTTCACATCTGCTGAAGGTGATACCGAGGGTGTGGCGCTCGGTGACTCCAGCGATGACATTGCTGATTATGACTATCATGAGAAAGACCACGACTCCCTCAAAGGCTACGGAGACGGTGGCGATGACGGTCAGGAAGAGGACTACTCGTACCTCAACCACACAGGCTACGGCTCTAACGACGACAATAGAGAATACTTGTATTACTACCACCCAGGCTTCGGAGACAAAGGCGACGACCATGAACTCGACAACAACAGCGAAACTAGCGAGGAATTATTGTATTGGTATGGTTCTGAATTTCTTAGGACCCAAGGTGCAAACTGCAGTGATATTGGTGGTGGCTTTCACTTATGCTTCCAAGATGACGACGAAGACATGGACGAAAGTGACAGCGAGTGTGACCATAACAGCGAAGGTGACAACAAAGACTGTGACCATTCATGGACACGTCTTACAGAATACTTTGGAGACGACGAGGATGAGGAGTGGTTGAGTGGAGAGCACGATATACACACACTGGACGAGGGATATCTGATCAGCGTGAAGGACCTCGATGACGACGAGAATGACAACGACGAAGACGTTGATGATGTTATGGATAATGGCGGTGATGATGGTAATGACAATGATTTCTACTTATTTCTAAACGGCAGCGACACCACTCTTCTCTCTTTCCTCAACTTAACTCCAGACACAAACGAGAGTAACAGCGCCTTCCGAGCACTAGAAAATGACAACAAGAATGTTTCTGGTGAAAGTGAACCAGTGAAAAGAAGTCTTTATGGCAGTAAATCGGAGCAGTCTATAAGAGAACACGTCTATCACGATAAGACCGACCAAAGCCCCCCAACTGACTATGGTGAAAATGTCCTAAAAGATGAGATTGTTGTCCTCAGCAATACACAGAATGAAAGTCTGGCGGAAATGGCTTGCAGTCAGACTGGAAGGTGTCTTGGTGGTACAACCGACGATAGAGAGGCTACAGAGGGCGATGGAAGCAACGCCTCGGGAGTGGACACTTTCTCTGTGCCTTGGTCTACTAACATCACGCAGCAAGATTTGTACTTCGCTGATATACCAAGGACTATACGAGATAATCAAATAAATGATAAACATACCAGTCAGAATGAATTAAATGACATCTCAAAGAAGTTTGAAAGCTTCAGTCTCAAGGAAAATGAAGAATGGAAGCTAGCGATGCACACGGCAGAACTGACAAGTGAATGGATTGAAAATACCACCAACGTCACCGAGCCAGCGAACACGAACTCGAGCTCTGCGACTGAAGCCGTTATAGAATATAATCAAGACTTGCATTTCCTAATTTCAGACCACGAAACAACTGCATATGAAGAAATTTACGACTTACTAATGCATTCCGGTCAAGTTAGTGACGAGGAGAAGAATTACATCGCATCTCTGGAGCAGCTGCGGCGAGTCGTCAACAGGCTCGGAGGGTTCAAAACTCTTCTCGAAAAGCCTAAAGTTCATCACATTGTCAAGAGACAGACGAGAGGTAAAGAGGCTTGTGTTTTTCTGAGGCGGCGACGAAGGCGGTCAGCTGGCGAGACTGGCGAGAGTGAGAGAGCATCGCGGGCCAGGCGGGGAGTGAGCAACATCGGCAGGAACTTGGAACAAGGTAATCCACGCTTCCGGCAACTCTTCGGCCAGTACAAGACCATGTGTGACTTCCTTTCTATGTCTGTCTTTCAAAAGTAAAGGTTCGTTTGGGAGGTAGAAAACGAGTGCAGACCTTTTTTTGACTCCTCGACGCCATATGTTACACTTGTATTCACGCGGTGTGGTAGATTTTATAATGATATTATACTATGGTAAAATATTATACTATGAAGTAAAACTGTTGCTACGTATCTATTTGGTATATCAATTCGGTATCATTTTATATCTTCACCAGAATGCTCTAAAGAATTGAGGGTTATGTTTTTACATTACTTGATAAATTCTGAGAAGGTTGTCCTAATTACATTTTTATCGCAAATTCATAGCTTCTGAAATATTCAATGTTTTCCATGTTTTCTATGTTTTCTCTTCGAAAATAAGGTAAAGTTTAGTTTGGTTTGAACAAGTTTCAGTTATTTGGCAATATAGGTTAAGGTTAAGGATAGGTCAGGTTGGGGGGATCTAGGGGCTTGTCCCCCCAATTAAAAGATTATTACGTGAGTTCTGTTTAGATTAGGTTAGGTTGGGGGGTTTGGGGAGGATTGCTCCCTCAGCTATAATATAATAATCCTCTGTAGCAACAACATCCAATCCCATGCTTGAAACCAAAGCCCGTGCTAAAAACAATTGATAGTGTTTGTTTGTTTATTTTGACAGAGATACAGTCCACCCACAGTCCAAAACTGTTCCACATTCACGGACGTATTGCAGTGTTATTATTCATTTCCGACAGGTAGTGTAATCAGTGAAAATGTTGTAAATAGTAAGAGCAACAAGCTGACGGTAGCCATAACCATCGACTGTTTAATGGCATAAAGTATAGTAATACCAAGGTTATTATATACGTGACTTCAGTTTAGGTTAAGTAAGGCTAGGTTGGTTTTGGGGTCCGGGGTTCCGTAGTTATGCAAGTTTACCTAGAAGATATCAAATATTTTTACGTAAATCACTATTTCGTCTTCCCCGCCCAATACCCTGCATTCCCACAAGTTGGGATGATATCTCTAACAAAATATGCTTTTGCGACGGAACTGAAAGTCAAAATCATTCGAAATGTATCAAAATCTGTATAAAAGGTGTATTATTTATATCCAGCTGCATCCTAGTGTAGATGTAAAATTTTACCATAAGCTCACATACACAATAATGAAAAAGGATTTTGAGTTTAACAGCAATTAATAGTATAAATCATTCGTCTTTGTCTCTCACTGGCAATATGTGCCATGCTGGCGCTGTCGAGGCGTACAGCTCCATGACGAAGCAATCTTGAATTGGCATATTTGTTCTAATTACTTGCAAACTGTCACCCGTGTTGATTCGTTCAGTTTTAAATATTTAAGCTGCTTTTGGTATCAGTTGCACTACTGTGTGTGTGTGTGTGTGTGTCTGTGTGTCTGTGTGTCTGTGTGTCTGTGTGGTGTGTGTGTGTGTGTGTGTGTGTGTGTGTGTGTGTGTGTGTGTGTGTGTGTGTGTGTGTGTGTGTGTGTGTGTGTGTGTGTGTGTGTGTGTGTGTGTATGTGTGTGCACGCGCGCGCGCGTGAGGGATTATGAAAGCAAGAATTTATGAATCCTTGTGTTTAGTTGGCAAAATGTATTTGATACTTCAGCAGGTGCATTGAGAAGTCTAGCTATAGGGGAATCTTTTAATTGCTGATGAAGATTATAGTATAGACTTAAGTTCAATATACACCTATGATAATATACTACATAAAATCACCTATTCATTACAATGAACAGCTTGCATCATCACTCTTATCATAAAAAAATATCAACGAGGTCAATGTTTGTTTGGAACTAGGTGTGACATCACACTTGGACTCCCTATTCTACCTTTCCCCTCGGTCGATCCCTTGTCTTAAAGGGACCCATCTCTGACAACACTCTCACAAGGTCCTCTTCAACACTTCTGTTTGCTTGTGGTTTGGTCACTAGCGTGCGTCCATGTCTTGCGTTCATGCGAATACTGGACCAAGGATTCCATTCCAACACACTCTCTTGTACAAATTATTGTAAACATTTCCCTTGGTCAAGGTCACTTTCGCTGTGTTGCGGACAGCTCATAAATTATTGTGAATGTTGTGGTCAGGGCGGAGCTTAACGGGATCACGCCTCAAGGTCGACATGGGAACCAAATTTTTCTCATCAACAAGGATGCACAACAGGATGTATTATGTAACCTACACCGAATTTCATTATCATCAGACAAAATGAGAAGTCTTACGAAACTTGACCAATTGTTAGTTGCATGTAAGTACAGTACCACCATGGACTGAGGCTGATCTCTAGCATTCTGTGCAGTATAAACTAACTATAAAAACGTTTTTTGTAGCTGCACTCAAAAGCAAATTCATTTGCTTTTGAAAAGCAAATTCATTCGCTTTTCATCTTTGTTATTACAAAACTGGACACATATCATCTGACGCTAGAGTTGTAGAGTTATCAAAATATTGAAAAATAATAATCTTGCTAGAATTTGACCAAAATTCTAAAATATTAGTGTAAAGATTGTGTGAATTTGATAAGGGAAAGATTATAATATAATATAGTTATACATACGATAGTGTTGTTAGATGATTTTTTGAAAAGGATTCGCTTTGGTAATAATCACATCCATTCACTAAGTCTCGAACCGATCACGAGATGACATAACTCGTAGGTAGTTTCTCCGTAAAAGCCTTCCTAATATGTGAGTAGTACTACCAAATTATCCATTGATGATAAATGACCATAGTCTTTGATCATTTAATGAAGCCGCGACATTCTATACGTCTTGAATGCTACAGCTGATGCCTGTTTGAAGATCGAGTATGTGCCAGTAGTTCAAAGGGCAGCGGCCCAACACTATAAGTATACGTTGCTGAGACCATTAAGAGAAAAAAAAACAACAACCTAGTGCATACTCCATTGAATTTACAAAATTTCATAGGAATATATCAAAAATACACTTTAAAAAAAAAGCAAGACCACCAATCGGAACAAGTTAGTTTGACAGGCAGTAACGCGTTCAAGATGTTAACTAAAAATAAGTCGTACATTTCAGTCAAGCATGACGCCTGTTAGGCACACTTACATTGGGATATTTATGCAGGGCAAGGTCAAGGCTGCTTACGTGAATCTTTCTTGTTCGTCTAGACGTCTACATGTGTTAAAGGTTATCAAAGCTGCATCTTTTGTATTTCATTGCAAACTTACTAAATCGTGTGTTTGTTAAGACTTTATTTTATTATGATGATGTGAGTAAATGAATAAACTGAGTCCTTTCCACACACGTTTGCCTGGTTTCCTAGTAAGTTTCAGCGTAAGAATATTTTGTTTAGAGCACAACGGTCTTGGTATTGGTATTTCATCCTTAAACGTATATGTGATATTAGCGTAGTACTGTAATGGATGGAACACTTTATAAATCATATCATCCATGCGCTACATTACATCCACATTAATCGATCTCTGTTATATGTCTCCACTGATCTGCAGATGAGGGTAGGCTACATAGGTCCTCTCTCACGGGCAACACACACGAACACCTTTAAACGCCACAAGCTTCGTGATTGATCAGTCACTCATACTCATTTTGTTATAGTAGAGAAATACGTACAGTGATGATGGTCATACAACTTTGCTTAGAGTATCTTAGGACCTACAAAAAATACTAGGTGTGAAAAACGACTAAGCTTGATGGCAACATATTATGACACACACACACACACACACACACACACACACACACACACACACACACACACACACCCACACCTAATTAGAGTTATGATATGAAGTGTCGCCATCAATCACCAGTAAATTTACTACAGCCAGCACTGTCGTGTGAATCGCGGCGCCCCAAAGTTTTATACATATAATAGTGTCCATTTTAAGCATCATCAACTTATTCCGTAGTTATTCAAGGATTTTTAATAAACTGGTAAACAATCGGAATATCACTTATCAAATATGAATCTCCTCCACTGAGTATCTCCGTCGTGATAAGCACAGCATGACTGGCTGTATAGTCACGATCAAAGACTCTAAAGGTTCACAGCGTTTGATTTTTAAAGGTGAGTTTGTCTTTAAAGACAAGACGGGATCGTAGAGATGAGGACCAACCAATTCACATGTATAAAAATACCTTAACTAGACTATACAGGCTAACTACACATCTGACCCATTAATTGCGTGGTTAGTAGCCGGGGGGAAAAAGAGGAACTTACACATTCTGGTTAGAAGGCAAAGGTGCCTTCATCTGGTATGATAAAGTGAACGGTAAATAGCATATTTTGTGTATCATTTACATAATTGAAACTCTTTATAATATACTGAGCACACTTAAAACCACAGTTAAATTGCCCACCATTGTTTAATTGGTAGGTATCCTTATCACATCGTTTAAACAAATATAAATCATACCGGTTATATATATATATATATATATATATATATATATATATATATATATATATATATATATATATATATATGAATGACATAAGCCAATATAAGCTGTGCTATGGGTGGGCGTGTATCCCCTGTGAGTGAGGTCATAATAGTGCCAAAGCGACGCCAACAATGGTGAGTGTTTGACAGGCTGACAGGTGGGCGACGCTGGTACGGGCACAACACCACTTGTCAACCCACTTAAAAAGACTCCTTGTGCACCAGTGGTAAGAGAAGGCCAGTCACAGGAGACGTGGTGATACAAGCAACAATGGGGCAGCAAGGCACGTTCAAGAGTTATCAGAAGATACGTTACGGCATGATGGCCATCGCCTGTGTGGGCATCATGCTGTCCACGTACGCCCTGCACGTTGAGATGGCCAAGGAGGGAAACAAGGGGTACCAGGCCATGTGTGATATCAGTTCTTCCATCTCTTGCTCCAAGGTGTTCACGTCCAGGTGAGTTACGTTCCACTTGTTCCTCTCTTGTTATGTTGGTTGTGTTGTGTTAGTAGGTAGAACACAAGGTTGGGGAGTACAGTGCCTTCCTTGGTTATGTTAGGTTAGGTTGTAGTGTTAGTTGGTAGAATACAAGGTTGGGGAGTACAGTGCCTTCTCTGGTTATGTTAGGTTAGGTTGTAGTGTTAGTTGGTAGAATACAAGGTTGGAGAGTACAGTACCTGGTAAAGATTTGTTTATTGTACCACTCGATATTTTGGACAAGATTATTTTATTCTGATAAATTTTGATATATTTTGAATGAATCTGATGTTTGTTTTTCGTACAGTGCAGCCAATTTTTTTTCCTCCCTTAATAAGTGAAAGGTAAAAATTCACAAAAAGTCAGATTAATTCAAAGGCAGTGCTTACGTGTCTAACTTTTGGGTAATAAAATATAAAAAGCTTATATAACTGAACCTAACCGAACCAAGCCGTACTTCACCAAACCTAACATAACGTAACCTAAGCTAACATAATCTAATCTAACCATAACCTATCGAGTGCCATATCCTCATAGTGCTCCCTTATAGATACGGCAGTTGCCTAATTTTAGGGTAAAAAGCTTATATAACTGAACCTAACCAAACCAAACTGTACCCAACCAAACCTAACATAACATAATCAATCTAACATAACTTAATAGATGCTTTACCAAGTAAATAATAAGGTACAGGCCGTAGGAATAGCAAATGAATAGCGGATGACGATGTGGTACAACTGTCATACCTCTAAGCACTTCGTCATTCAAAACTATCAAATCAATAAGAAAAAAATAGCTTTGTTAACATAACCTTCTCATAGCAGCAGTTAAATAAGCTTAATTAAACCTAACCTAACCTAACGTAATCTAATTTAATCTAATCTAACCTAACCTATGCTGTTACAAGCAGATTAGAGCTTAAAAAATTGAGCCAAACTTACCGTATGCAGAATGTGATTAACTGTCATGGACAAGTGGGCTCAAGGTGTATGAATTGTATTTTTCTGCCAGTTATACAATGGAGTTACTTTTGTGGTCTGGTTGGTAGATAAATTGTCAGTCCATTAAGGTCCCTTCATATTGTGAAACTACTACTGGTAATAATGCAAATGTTCATGTGGTTGAAAGGGGCAGAGTTGCTCTTTTTGGTAAAGTAGGTTAATGATGTGCGGACAAGGGAATCAGAGCCCTCTATTAGGTAGGTTGTGTAATGTTGCTATTTCTGCCTAAATTCTTGATATAGATTGGCTCCCTGTATTGATGAAAAATATCTGTGCGTTCTGCTCTACTTACTATTTTCCATTTTCCCCTTTATTGCATGGTATCCATACAGTGATAAACAAATTATTTGAACCCTTTTGCAGGTATGGGCGAGGGTTTGGCCTCATTGGGCAGCTACTCGGTGAAGACCACTTCCTCAACCAACCCAACAGCATATTTGGCATCATCTTCTACTGCATTGTCATCATTCTGGGTAAGGAGCAACTCTTAAGAGGCTTAAGGATACTTTGATTGTAAATGTTTGCTGGACATAGTACTTAAAATATAACCAGATAATAAAGATTAAGATATATGACATTTTCCAAGATTGTCTTGACATAGTAATATTGAAAGAGGATTGTAGTATCATGCATTATATGAATTTGATTTTATATAATTATTTCAAAAGTGTTTGCACATTAGTGGAGAACGTTTAATAAATTGTGTTGTGTAGGTGAATGATTCAAGGATGACGGGAGGCATTGTGCAGTGATGAAAGTTTGTATTAATGTCAATAGAGCAAAGAGTGATCGTATTAGTTGTGCGTGTATGTTTGAATATTTGTACTGCTACATACAGGTAGTGGCATATAAAGGATGAAAACCACGGGAGGAAATTAATTGATTATGACAGAAGAGGAAGTGATTACTAGTGCTTTCAAAATCTCCCTAATCCTTCCTCTTACCTCCCTTCCTCACTGTTTCTACTGTTTGAGTGAGGATCATCTGAGGTGAGGATGACACTAGTATATTATGTACAATACCTTCTATCTATCTATAGTCTGATGCCTCATTCCCTCTGGGAACGTCCCAAAGGGGATGGCCATGGCAGAAGAACCTCCATCTCTCCCTATCCATGCTATCTTTGCTAGTTCAATTTCTTCCTCTCTATTAGCAACTCTATCATACATTTACTCCTTCGCCTTATCCTCCCATCTTATAACTGGCCTTCTTCTCTTCCTTAGACCCTCAGTTTCACTTGCATACACTTTCTTCACAAACTCTTTATTCTTCTTTCTCTCCATATGACCAAACCACCTCAACATATTTCTTTTCACCAATTCCACTATACGTACTCCATTTGCACAAGGTCCCACGCCACATCACATAAAACAACTCGTGACCAGTTTTTCCTCCACTGTGATGGCTGCTACTGCTTTCCACTAAACATTGTACTCTAATTAATCAGTGTGGTGATGCAACAAGTACAGTGTGTTATAGGAGGAGTGCACCAGTGCATTTGAGCATAGAGAAGATGGCATACAGCTGGCTCTCTTGGTTAAATAATAATGTTTGAAATGTAGTGCTGTCAATACTTTTTTCCGACTGTGACAAGTATTCAAAAGCTGACTTTTCTATTGTGTATTGGTGCTCAAGTGTACCTTTAGCTGTGGAGTAGTTAGTACATAGGCAGATGAAGATATAACTGGGGAAGGTTGGTTGGTTGGTGGTTTTCTTTTGAAATAAGAGAAATAGCTGGTCAGACAGATAAAGTATTGAGACGAGAGCAGATGAAGGATACAGTAATATGGAAATAAAGTTGATAAGTACTTTGAGACAACAGAAAGGCATGTTATTAAAAAATGTAGGTGAAGAAATAATCACGAATTGGGAAGAGTTAAGAAACGAAAATTACAGTAGTGGTAATGAGATTGTGATATAGTATAACTTTGGAGAGAAAATTTCAGTATGAGAAGATGTATAGGACTTGTGTTCTGATTTCCTGTATGTAAATTTTTAAAAGAATGGAGATATATTTGCAGCATTTTCCTCCATAAGAAATAAATTTGTCAATCCTTATGTAGAATGATAGTGAACAAGGCTGCAGTTGTAGATGGAATTCCAGTTGGGCCAAAATATGAGATGAAATCGTGAGCAGAATACTGTACAGTTGGCTATATACTGAGTTGTCATATTTTCAGAATCTTTCATGCTAATGACGGTATCTATATGATAGATAGACATTTATTAGTGGTGGTAGTTGTTGAAATATTAGGGAGCCGTGATGTTGATATTGGTTGACCCTTGCCCGTTAGTGGTGCAGGCAGTATCTTTTAAATGAAGCATATGGAGGTTCGTGCCGACCCCTGAAGTCTCCGATGCACTCGCAAATGAAGACAGGGTTGATTATCGACCACTCGACGATAGCTTGAAAAAATGGCCAGGTTCCGGCAGGATTCAAACTCAAGTCATTTGCTTTTGATGTTTGTGATATGGTGTACGTAATTCATTGATGTATTTTCATGCTGATGCCAAGTATTTTATGTGTGTGTGTGGTATGGTGTTGTTTATGGTGAGGTGTGTGATGTAGTGGTGTTCAGCTTTCCAGTTGGTAAAGAGAGTAATTGTGGGTTTAGTGTTTGTATAGGGAGGCTGCTAGACTGTGGGTTGGCAAGCTGCCATTAAGTGAACAAGGCTAGCACATGCAAGCATATATGAAGCATTTAAACAGTGATTGCGATTAGTGTTTGGAGAAAGTTTGGTTGAAGTTTTGCAGTAGATCAGTAATTCTTGCCAATGGCTTTATGATTGAGAAAGTTTTCATCATTATCAGAGCCCTGCTTCAATTTTAAGAGCTCCTTGCAAGAGATGGATGGCTATGGCTGAAATGCTCCAAGGATGCCATGTTTATATATAACTTCTTTTTATGATTCACATCTCACCCTCCATCCACTCCTTGCATACTAATCCACACTTTTCCTACACTACAACAGACCTCTCTCATTTTTACCCATTATTTCACTCTTATTATGCTGTGTTTTGCAAATCGCTTAGTTGGTCAAATACAAGTATGTACACTACTAAAAAGACATCAAAACTAAACAATTCCGATATAATGTATTTAATATTTCAGGTGAAGCCAAGACACTCAAACTGGCAAAAATTCAGCTGGGCTTGGTTGCTTCATCCAACTTCATGAGTATGTATTTGGCCTACCTCCTCTATTTTGTGCTCAGGGACTTTTGTGTCATTTGTGTCAGCACATACATTGTTAATATTCTCCTGACAATACTGGCCTTCAAACGCCTTCCAGCCCTCCAGAGAATTGTGAAAGTCAAGTCCAAGTAAAGCACACAAGATGGGAAGGCACGACTTTGCAAGGAATGTTATAGTGATATAAATTTTAGAAGAGTATTTAAGTAAAGTATTAATATATATGCATAGTAACAGAGGAAAGGTAGAATGCATTTATTAGAATAAAAAATTAGCTATGTTGTCCTAGTATATGATGGCTATGTTAAGTTTGTGCTAGGTACTGTACGTATATTAAGGGCAGACCTTTAAAGAATGTGTTCAAGAAGAGCCAGAAACTAGTCATCCCTATTGAGACCCAGGTTAGGGTAGTTGATTTAAATACACAATTGTTTGCAGTAAAGCCTCTCTTCATTCGACGGACATGAGAAATGCTATTAAAAAGATAACATTGAAGAGTGACAATGCCGGCCTCACTCCCAAGGGTTGTCATCGTTAATAGATAGCTTTTGAGCCTTTTTGTTCTTAAGATTTTTCCATCGAATTTCTGCTAATGTTTGTTTGTTAAAAGAATAAAGTAACTTCATGAAGCAACACAGTGTCACGTTTTAAAAAGTAGAGGCCTCTGTTTCAGTTCGTTGATCCCCTTATGTGAATACTGCGGGACCGTGATACATGATGGTCATTTATCAAGATCCATTTTGTTTTGCAAACCTAAAATAACCTTACTAACATATAACTTATTCTATAGTGTTGTGGCATAGCAACTGCACACTTGCCCCAAAATAGAAATGACTGACCGACCACCTACTAAGCAGTCATTCGTACCAATTAGAATTTTCTGAAATTTATTTTAAAAATTATGTTATTTAATTTAAATGATGACATTTTGAATGCAAGCTAATCAGGATATTACTGTAACTTCACATATCATCTTGTACTTCATCCCTCTTGAGATAGATTTAAACGTTGTCAGCCGAATTAATCGTCGCTGAAGTGAGGACTCTGTCTACACATTAATGACTCTCCTGACCTTTGAGGGAAGAGAGACTCAATCATAGCTCACTATGAAGTGATTAGTGTTTATTTTTTAATGAAGGTCCATTTTTTTGTTTTTATGTTAAGGACTGAAGAATTTTTTTCTTATTGTTGGGATTGAGTGAGTGAAGAGAAATTAAATATTTCAGTAACATGAAAAAAATATTCACAATTGATTGAACTCGAATGCAAGGTCATGTATGCAATGTATCTGATAAGCTGACTATACCTTGTGATTGGTGAACAGAGTGGTTACCTTGATCATAGTTATGGCTCTTATTGGAATTATAGGAAACGTCATGAACTAGCCAAGTTTTTGATGACTGAACATTCTCATAACGTATTTTAGGTTATGGTTGTACTGTTACATTTGTCTCTGGGGTTTTATTGAATTCATGTGAATTAGTATAAGTTGAGGATTATCTATGGTAAAAGTAAAATATATGTACAGTAATAGTCCTACAATCCGAACACCGATAGACGGAAAATCACTATTGTAATCTGAAAAATTGAAAATGAGGCCAAATCTGAAATATTCCAATAGTCCAAAACTTTCAAGGCAAGTGATTGAATATTCAAACTAGGCAGGTGTGTCATAGGATCACTTGCAAGGGTTATGAGAGGAAATGTGTTTATAGAAGTAAAGGGGCTAAAGGAACCGTATTCTTCTGCCAACATTGCCATATGGATCAGAGACTTGAACAAGGAATAGGGCACATCAGTCAAGATACGTGCTGTGGAAATTCATTATCTGAGAGTGTATGTGGCATGATGAGAAGGGAGGGCAAGAGCAATGAAAGCTTATATGGCATGGGACCTTGTGCAAATGGAATGATTTGGTGTGGTGGAGTGAAATGAGTAAAGAGAAATATGTTGATGTGGTTTGATCATATGGAGAGAAAAAAAGAGTGAAGAGTTTGTGAAGAAAGTGTATATGAGTGGAACTGAGGGTCCTAGGAGAGGAATGCCAGTTGTAAGATGGAAGGATAGGGTGAACTAGTACAGGCATGAAAGAGTTGCTGATAGAAGGGAGGGATTGGGATAGTATGGAAGGAGTATGTGGATAAGGAGAGGCGAAGGCTCTCCTGCCGTGGCAATCCTCTTGGGGTACATTCATGGAGGGAATGAGACATTAGAGACTATATAATAGAATAGGTGCCACAAGCGGCCTATCAGCGGGGAGCGGAAGCAGCTGGAGAGGACCAAAGCTCCCCGACATAATTTGTCACTTTCATTATACAGACCCACCTGTTCCAATTGTCATCTGATAGTTCACATGATTTTTGGCTTCCATTTGTGACTGTGACCAACTTAACATGTCTCCCACATCTTCCATAAGTCGTACACATACATTGTACTTATATTTTTGCACTTTCCAAAGATACCCCCTATAGTCCAAAAAATCCAATAATTCAAAGTACCATTGTCTCCTGACTTTCGGATTACAGGACGTTTACTGTATGTACTGTTGTAGCCCTGGTGTATGACTTTTTTTTTATGGGAAAATCACATTTTCAGGGTAATCCTATGTTGAGAAATCAGGAAATGCATTTAACAATTCAGCATGCTGCTTGAGTCTTATCATTCTTTCATACCATTATTAAAATTAAATAGTAATTGCATCAAGACAGATTTTTTCAAAGTTTACAAAATGCAGCCACTTCAAAGAATGACTAAAGTTTACTGTTATGATGAAGCACCAGGACAGATGGAAGCTGTTTAAAGTATTGACTATGATGATCCTTAGGTAAGGTTTATGTTGTGCACAGTTAATACAGTGTGTTGTGGCAGATATTAATTTTGAGCACAGCAAAGTGTCTGTATGCATACTTCACAGAAGCAGTTGTTGTGTAGCATTGTTAAATGAATTACCTACGTTATATTTTCTTAAGTTTAAATATATAATGAAAATATAACCATCTTGCTCCAATGTGTACATATCAAGCATATAAGACCTGTCTGTTAGTGCATTGCCTGTGTTTAGGGAAGTGTTTTGTGTGCTCACACGTGTACACACATGTATGCACACATGTGCACAACCATACATGTGCACACACACTTGCACACACACGTGCACCCACATACATTTGTGCAAGCACGTGCACACCTGGCAAGGTGTGGGTTGAAACCCTGCTCAGATTGCTAAGGATTTTTCACTGAGGGTAATTGCTGTCTATGATGAGCTCTAAGCTCTCTCTGGACTCTGGAAGAGTAAAGGCTGGTGATCACTAGTCCAGTGCGTGATCCTCAAGAACGTGGTAGAGAAAAGACTATGGTGAATTACACACACACACACACACACACACACACACACACACACACACACACACACACACACACACACACACACACACACACACACACACACGGGTTACACATGTATTTTGATTATAGTTCTTTTGAAATCTTTACATATCGACTTATTTTTACTCTCAGTAATCACATACATAGATTGTACCTGGGCTTATACTTAGACTCCTAAGATGTTAGTCATAAAATAGACAGTTTCTGAAAAAAATACTGCATAAGCATTTATATTTTAATGTGCTCTTTAAAGGGAGGTTTTACTGTGCCTGTAGATTCATTGCCATGAAACTCCCCTTAGGATGTTGATGTTCAAACTCTTCTATTGTGTAAACATAACTGTACCTGTAGTTGCTTGGGTGATGAAGTCACTCAGGATGTCCGTAGCCAGTCAGTGTGCGAGAACCGTCCGTCTCTGTGACAGCAGGTCATGACCGTGGTGGTTTCTGAGAAGGGAGGGTTTGCCACCACTTGAGTCTTCCCCCACCATGATTAAAGCCAAGTAAGGATGCAGGATGTTATGCAGCTACTTGTGTAGACATTTTTCTTCATAAGTATGTAGTTCATTTGAGTAGAAATGTGGCCCATTTCCTTGGGCAATATATTTTCTTATATACTGATACATATATTTTTTTGAGTTGGACCCACCCACTCAGTTTGTTAATGGCGATGTGGTCATGGTTCATGGTGTACAGGTAGTTACCAGTTCATATGAATACATACATGATGTAATGCAAGATGCTTAACAGGTTAGCTTGTTATTCAACACATGATTCATCTTGGAAATACAGGGTTTAAAATGTATCTAGTAATGTTACATAAATCACTCGCAATGGGATTTGAAATATGCTGTTAATAAGTATAACAAGGATGTTAAGAATATAAAATTTACTCAATGCTTTAAAGTTTTCAATAATGGTAGAGGTAGTTATGGAATGAACTGTCTGTTTAGTCAGTTCCTGTTAATTGTTATGATGACTATTTTGGGATTTGCAGTGTTCGTCATCCATTTGGTGTGAACATTGTCTTGATTGTGATAGTACAACACTGCTGTCATGAGGAATAGCAAGGATTGTAGTCTGCACACTATGGCTTGACAA
Source organism: Cancer borealis (assembly GCA_036785275.1). Lineage (NCBI taxonomy): Eukaryota > Metazoa > Arthropoda > Malacostraca > Decapoda > Cancridae > Cancer > Cancer borealis. Next base: position 64,584 of record JAXIVD010001470.1, on the reverse strand, counting down.
AGAATACTTTAGTATGTGATATTTCCTCATGTAGCTGTATGCGTATTACTTTGTAGCCAATTTTTTGTCTGTGATAATCAGAAACCGTTCCTTTTGATATTCATATAATTTAATCTAGATCGTGCATGTGGTTCTTATGTCTAGCCCATCAGTTTGTCATCTTTGGTTATGTTGCTGCTGCTGCTGCACAAATGCCAACTGTTTTACAACACAATTGCCATAAACAACTTTATTTACTTATTGCAATTTTATGAAAGCATGAAGTATAAAAAAATTCATACATAAATTTATTATCTTTATCATAAAAGCAGTTTCAGGGAGTAAATGATGCTAAAGAATTCGGTTTATATTCCAGCCAGTTCATTATATATAAAGGGAAGAGTTATGTGAGATCCAGTCACTGTACACAACTCATTAGTACATACATACAGTTGATATTCTGCAGCTTTAATTGTGGTGATATCAGACTTCTCGAAACACTTTTATCATGGCTATCTCTAGTTTCAAGAAGCAGACATCAGTTGATATATAAGTAGATGGTAGATATTTATGTCATAGTGTAAAACTAAAGGAGACTGGCAAAAGAATGAAAAGAAAAATATCTAGGCAGACTAAAACCTGATAGTTGTAACTTCCTGAACACTCAACATTAGAAGAGTTTCAACTTGGGTGTGATCACTCAAGCCTCCAAGGTGTTTTAATACTCGTCTCTTGAAGGATTCCAAGTGACAGGAAGGTGAAAAGATTGAATAAAGCAGAGTATTCCAGAGTTGAATTAAAAGGACTTTGGATAAAGATACTTGTTAACTCGTACATTAGTAAGATGGACATCGTATGGATGTGAGCTAGTGTAATGGAATCACAAGCATTTTGAGGAAATCACAAGAGCAGTAACAATAAAAAATACATGAAAGGATTGCAAAAGGTGCAGAATTGCAGTAGTTTGAGAGATTTAAGGCAGTTGGTTGAATTAGAGGAGCTGATTGGTGACAACATGTTGTCTGACTACCATATTTAGAAGCACTGCTTAAGTCCCTAGTTGCTTCATGTGACCATGCAGTCGCGCACGACGCCCAGTGATCACCACCGAGTCAGTGTAAAATATGACTGACAAACAAGTTTTGAAGTGGTCAGGGGATGAGATAATTAAATTTTTGGACTTGTGTAGAAAATATGAAGGTTTGTGAGATACAAACAATATAAATTACATGAAGAGAAATGCAAGGGAGCACAGTTTCAAAAGTTTGATAAATGAACTGATTGAAGCTGGTATTGAGATCCCTGGTGAAGAGACTCTGAGAAAGAAAATAAAGAACTTGAAAGATGCATACAGGAATTAAGTAAACAAGATGAAGAAATCAATGAAAAGTAGAGCCATAACAGACGATGTATATAAACCAAAGCTTTTTTGGTTTACTCACTGGTACAAGTAGCGACGAGTAAAGCCGCCTCGTGTGACTGGCTTAGTAGCAGCGACTGTCATGTGTCATGTGGTGAGTACTCACCGCTACTATTAGCAGCGAGTAAAGTCACCATGTGACTGAGGCTTAAGTGGAGGCTCCCCACATGAGATGAACAGACAATGACATGAGATGGATAGACAAGGCCTATGTATAGTCAGCATCTGGGAGGGGAAAGAATAGACAGAACACAACACTCAACTTCATGGAAACTGATTCAGGACAAGTTGAGATATGAAATTTCTACTAAACATTCTAAGTGAAGAAGAGCCCAAGGGAGTTGTCTGAAAGGTTTAGTCAAGGTCATAGGTGAGGGAATTTAGTTTTTGAGGCACTGAACATCACAAGATTTACTCTGCCCTGTTCAGGAATTGTAGAGGAGTTAGAAGTTGGGCATTTCTCTTGAAATCATTTTATTCTTACAATGCATATTTGGGGGGATTATTCAATCAAGCTTTGAGATTAGAGAAAATGTGTGAACTGTACATCTCCATGACAGAAACAGTCACTTTCATTATGTACTGATTACAGATAGATGGGTTTCTGACATAAAGCAATAATCATTCCATAGGATATTGGAAAAAAAAAGTTGGCTCTTTCCCATTCGGTAGAGACATGTTGGTAATGCCAACCAAATGTGAAGGTTTGTTCACCAGCCAAGGTGTTGGGGAAAATTTAGATCTCCTAGGATAAAAATTTTGGCAAAAGGAGAATGGGTAACTATGGTTCTAGCCTGGAAGTTCGATATTAAAGAATTTTACACAATGAAATTAGGTGAAATATGCAGCACAAATATATTTAATGAAAATCTTTGCAAGAGTGGAAAATTCTGAAGATTAGAAGCTGCAAGGATGAAAGCCAGTGATGTAATTTTGTACACAAGCACAATAGCCATCTTTGGATCAAAACCAAGCATGTCCAGAGAAGGTAGGAAGGAACAGAATAAAGACACTATCAACATTCTCATTCATCTGAGTTTTGATGTGGAATGTTGTGGAAGTTCATAGTTTAAAATAAGGAGTTATCAGGACATTTTGTGAGAAGTTGTTACTTGGGAATTGGTCCAACCTGGGCAAATTTATGGTCACCTCTCGAGATGAAGGCTCCAAGACAAGGCTCTCAAGCAAATCCATATTTCTCGTATAATTTTGAATATAAAACTGTGTATATGTACAAGTGTTTATTGTCTTATGATGGCTGACTGAAACTGCCTTCTAAGAAGTGTTTCTAAGACATGAAGAGAAATGGTCAGAGAGGACGTGGGAGGGTTATTGATAAGCTTGTAGCATCCCCTCACTACCCCTCCATAAGTACCTTCACAGGAGTGTTTTGCAATTGTAGTGGCAGGTTTCTGCCTACTCCTAAGTAAGTGTACTGAATTTGTTGTTTATTTCTATGTGTAGAATGAAGTCAGTGTTAACAGAAGAGTAAAAATAGTGTGTTCAGTTTCAGGGGTGATATTCACTAGCATATTTGTATTTCTAATGGCACATAAAATAATGACCAAATCCTGTAATACCAGAAACATTTTAATGTTTCAGATTTGCTTTTCTGTGGTTAATGTCATGTGTTTTGAAGGATGTCAGAAAATGTAGTGTAAGGATTTATTTGTGTGAGATGTCCTGTAATAGTCACAGGAATAGTAAAATAAATTCCCAAATACATCCTATGTGTTTTACTTCTTTACCACAAAGCAAGATGTAGGGGAAAAAATCCTACAAACCTTATCTCGGGTCGAACATCTGTTCCATCCATACTACTTACTTAGTGTTGTGTTTTGAAAACAAATGATTGAATACAAACTAGTGAACAGATAACAATCCACTTTATTTTGATTAATGATTAGTTTTACTCCGTTGTCACCCCTACGTTTCCAAACCCATTGCCATTGTGGAGGGGCTTAGGGACCAGAGATTGAGATCTGATGCTGCGAAGCTTTGGATTTCAGTCTCTGGGCCAACCAATTTTCACTTAGCCTTTTTCTTTTTATAGCTTTACTTCCCCTTGTTTCATCTATCTTTTCTTCTTAATCTCTCAATATCCCCTTCTTTCCTAAAGTGTAAGAGCCGTGCTGAGAGGATGAAAGGCTAACAACAAGTTCAGTTATGAACGGCCTGAGGGTGCCATGGGCACAGTATACCCTCCCTTTTTCCTTGCCCTTACTCTCCATGGGAGCTATGGGAAGCAGACCAGTTATATCCCCCACTTACACTTGACTCAACATAGCCAATTATGAAAATTTAAAACTACTGTAGCAGGTGCACTGGGGAATGCACCTCAAAAAATTAGTCTCCCTCACTTCCCTGACTTTGACAAGGACATGCCTCTGACCACGGCTCTGAAAACTCCCCTAACCACCCACCTGTCAACTCCCTCATCTCTTTCACCGCCTCTTTTACCCATTTCTCAAATACATACACCAACCTTTACTTCTACATCTGTATCTTTCTCTAGTATAACCACCTTAGAACCATATATACCACCAAAAAGTAAAACCACTCGCCCTCTCTACCCTGACCTCTTCCTATTCTATAACTCAAGACTGTTCCCTCCTCCCATGCTTGCCCACACCCATTCACTACTACTAATCACCTTCCTTTATGCAATCTCTTTGGTCCTTGGCGATGGAACAAATAATTCCATATCCCTGCTCATGCTCCATACTCAAATAACACTTTCCAATTTCAGAAATGCATCCAAAGACAGGTGGAAAGGGTAATCTTCCACACACGGCCTGACAGATCTCACCTAGTCATTGTTGATTCTGAGTCCAAAGCTGAAGCAATGCTTAGGGCTCGTCCACATGGCACGGAGACACCCAAATTTCAGTCAGAGTTTCATGGTTTTAGCTCATATCGGTGATATAAGACGACCCCCAAACTACCAAACCATCAAATGTTACACGTGTACTGCAATTTTACTTGTTTTTGTTGTGGTCCATTTTGTAAAATTTGAATTCTCTAATCAATATTTATATATGAATAATTTAATCAGTCAAATTGTAGGAGGGTGTATGTGTTTCATCACCGTGTTGCATCATGTTTTATTTTTCTGTTACCCGCAGTGCCATGCTCGGGTTGCCTTTTACCCTACTCTTCGACGAAGGTTGCTGATGAGCACCAAACAACCGAGATGGTGATATACCATTGCAATGAATTAACTGTAAATTGTTTAAATTGTCACTATGCTATCAGTGAGGCATATAATAAGGTAAAGGTGATTGAATAATCCCCCCCAACTAGGCATCTATAGACCATATATTTCTACTAGGGTTAATGAGAGCGCTACCACACTCGCCAAGAAGCTGCCGTGAGCCGGGATCGAACTCGCAACCTTTAGGTCACGAGCCGACCACTGTACCACAAAGCCACGCGCCCCCCTGTGTTTAATAAGGTAAATACAATATGTAGCCTATAATGTGTAGGGGTAGTTGGTAGTTTGACCAATGTTGATGACTGATTTGTTTATATACCATCCATGTGGTGTTGTGTTGACTTAGGTGGTGGGTGTGGACGGTAGGTTTTAAGAACCCTATTATTATGCTGGGTGTATAAGATGACCCTTGGTTTTGGGTATGTTTTTTTGATGATTCAAGTGTCAATTAGATAAAGTGGTGTTTGTTCTAGTATTGCATAGTAATGATAGTCCACATTTAATTTTCAGTGAAATTAGATTGGTAAGCATGTAATTCAAAGTATAATTTAAGTCAGTGCTCTGTCAAGCAGAGCACTGACTTGCTCTTCACTGAATCGTCTTCACAAGTTGTTATCTGATTACATGAATAATCGTATAATCTATATTAACAAGTAAATACTGTTAAAATAATATTTACCCAAGGTGAAATTAAATTATAGTTTGTACTTTAAAATATGTATATTTCACCCATAATGTTAACACTTTGGAGTTTATTAACTTGATGGTACAAATCCCCAGATACAAATTTGCTAACAATAAGACCCCATTATACTGTTGTTCCACCCTAAAGATCCTGTTTATACAAGTTCTTTTGCTGAAAAAATATCATGTCCTAATCATCTGAAGTTCCAGGCAGGCTGACACCATCATCCTGCAGGCCCACCACTGCCTTTCGCCGTGCTGGGACATGTGGTACTTCTCCTGGTGTAGAATGCTTTCGTCTGTTAGCCTCTCTGCAAGGAAAGTAATACAATTGTTACTTAATTGTTATGAAATTGAATGAGCTCTCCCCTCTTTGGTCTAAACACAAAATGCTACAATAATTTTTTCCTCAATATTATTAAGTGGGTTTTGAGAAGTGATCACAAATTACTTGATCAGCTCTAACAAGAACCTTCATTGTTTGTAATCAATTAAGTTTACAATAATTATACTGTTCGAAGATACCAGAAGTCCATTCTATGATGTATTGTCACATTGCTCATCTATGTCTGCCCACTTAGGATGGAGTGCACATTGACAAATTGCTTTTTTCACAGGAAGATTCCAATCCTGGAAACTCCTCCAAGCAAGACTCCACACAAACACACTTCCTATTCTACAGGAGATTTAACAAATTTGCTTCAGTAACAAGTTTTGATGGCAACTCTGGATCCCCAAAACAACCTAAGAGTATGCCTGACTTCAAGAAAATATGCCTATACTTTTCAGCAGCAGAAAGTATGCAGATAATTGGCTTGTACCTTGAAGTTCTGGGATAATTCATGCATATAAAGCATGATGTCAC
>JAXIVD010001470.1:15000-52500 GCA_036785275.1 Cancer borealis | reverse complement strand
AAGTCAAATAGTCAAAGAATTTTACATAGTCAGAGGAATTAGGTGAGAGATATACAGCACAGATAAATTGAGTTAGAGAGTGACATTGAAGTCTTAGCCAGATAGTAGAAAATTCTGAAGATTCAAGATTGGGTGCACGAGAGCAAGTAATGCCGTTACGCACATATGCGCAACAGCCAGCTTTGGATTGAAAATGAGGATAGAGAAAGTAGGAGGGAACAGAGAAGGGGTTGCTGTCAGTAGTCACAGACAACTGTGTTTCAGTTAGGAAGAGAAAATGAGGTTTAGTGGAGGAGAGATAGTGTTCCACAGATTAGAATTTAGATCTAAGGCCACGAATGTTGCAGAAATCGAGAGTAAAAGTGTTAGAGGAAGTGTCAAGACACCCGAGGTCGTCAGCAGAGGAGCAGTCCAACCTGGGGACATTTGTGGTTCCCTCACCAGATGGGGACTCCGAGGCTGGGTGTGGTGAAGCCATTTTTAAATTTTGATTTGAAGAGAGTGTAAAGTGTAAGGTGTAGTAATGTTTTGTAGGTTGTAGAAGAAGTTGTCTTTAGAGGGCAGGCTGCAGCTTCTCTCTTGTGTAAATGAGACACTAAGGGAACCGGGAAGAGAGGACACGGGGAACCACTCTGTAGTGCCCCCACCTTCCACTTACGATTGATTGCGATCCTTGTCATGTAGGCAATAATTGTTGAATACCACCCTGGCAATTCCTTAGTCACCAAGTCCTAAGGATCCTCCAGTATAGGAAGCTAAGGTACAGATAACGTCTGTTCTTCAGAGACGTGAGTTTCAGGGATGTAATAATTCTTATGTTAACTCTAGGGTTTATTCTTAAATTATAATATGGTACTCCTTGTACCTTCCTTTACGTTACTTCCTACTCTCCTTGTGGAGTCGTGTTATACACTAAACATCAACTCCTTCCTACTTCTCCTGTGAATCGTGTTATATACTAAACAACGACTCACTCTATCTCGGATTACTTCCTTTCGTATGTTACCTTTTTACTCTACTCGTGACTCGTGTTATACACTAAACAACGACTCACTTCACCTATAATCTACGTAAAACAATCCTATCAATACCTCCTAGACCCTTCTATTTGTGCACAACCCAGCCCGTCTCTCAGCTTCTACTCACGATACAGAAAACCAGGTACGCGGCGACCATCTCGTCAGTTCGTCCGTCGTCCTCTTCTTAGTCTCTTCTTTCTTCACAAGGCTCTTCTTCCTTCTTTATCCTTGTGTTCCTCTTCTTAGTCTCTTCTTTCTTCACAAGGCTCTTCTTCCTTCTTTATCCTTGTGTTCTTCTTCTTAGTCTCTTCTTTCTTCACAAGGCTCTTCTTCCTTCTTAACCTTGTCTTGTCTCCTGTAAGGTTCTTCTTCTTTCTTATAACCTTACATTCGATTAAGGATCTCTTCTGTAGCTTTATCCTTAATTCTCTTATGAAATTCTTCTCGCAAACTTTGGTGAAGTCTTCTATTTCTTGTGAACTCTATTCTTGTATCTGAGTTCCGCTGAGATGGAGCGTGAGCGGGTCTAGAGGTGAGTTTTCAGCTGACTGTTCGCTCTTGCTTCTCGGGGGCTTCTGCTGTATGTGTTCTGCAGCCTCCACGAATTTGGTTCAATCTATCTGGGTCAGATTCTCGATGTACTCTCATATTTCGTGATTAACGGCTGTTTATTATCCCTTAGCAATGCGGTACGTGTAATGGACCTTCCATGCTTCTAATCTTTGATCCTTTGCTAATAAGTACATCGCGTTGTTTTGACAGCAAGGAATTCCTTGGTTCTCCGAGGCCTTTATTATTCTTCTCTTTGACGGGACGGATCATGTTTTCATAAACATCCTGCAAGGCGGAGACCTGCACGGGGCCTCTCGTAACTGGACCTCTCGTAACTTTCCGTTCCTTTGTTACGCTGTATAATTTGTCCCTTCCTCTTGTTCTTCATTGTTTTCTTCCTCATTTATATTTAAAGTACTGTTTGTTGGTTCCAACAACTCAGTCTGCAGCATTGCCTACATCCCCGTAAGTACCTCTCCTGGAGTATTCCACCAGGCGGCAGGTGTCTACTGCCTACTCCATATGAATATATATATATATATATATATATATATATATATATATATATATATATATATATATATATATATATATATATATATATATATATATATTCATTACGTAGATGTTTCATGTTAAACAAACTATTCTAATTGCAAAAAAGAAGGGCCAATTATTTTCAGAATGAGAGGTTGGATGTGGTTTAATTCTCCTCTTTGGACACAGGTTGATCTATACACTGGCGCACTTTTCATTAACCAAGCACTGAAATGGAATATCTACGGGTCCATGTTGGCGTTGCTGGGATTGACGGCACTCTTCACCGTGACTGGGGGTATGACAGCAGTCATTTACACAGACACCCTCCAACTGTTCGTCATGTTAGGCGGAGCCTTATTCATTATGATTAAAGGTGAGTTACCGTGAATAGAGAGCTGAGTGCACATGTTTTCAGAGCTTCCTTTCCGGCCCTTGACATTAGTAAGTCCTTTTAAATCTAAAAACACTCCATCTTTTTTCCAGCCTTCCAGAAGGTGGGCGGTTACGAGACCTTGCAGTACAAGTACATGCAGGCTGTGCCAAAGTTAACCTACGAGAACACCAGCTGCGGCCTGCCGAGGGATGACTCCTGGATAATGCTAAGGGACCCTGTTAATTCTGACCTTCCATGGCCAGCTTTCCTTTTGGGTCAAACTCCAGCCTCCATCTGGTACTGGTGTGCTGACCAGGTGTGTCGTTAAAAACGATTTCCGTCAGTGAATCTTCAATGTCTATACAATATATACCATAATGATTATTAGAGTAATGCTTGGGTCACAAATTCCCGAATATAGCCTCCCAATTGCTACCGAACGAGAAAATCCATGATTTTTTGTTAATTTGCGAGATATTAGGCCTATAGGGGCCGATGGTTCCTTGGTGCATGTGAATCGTCAACACCTCCCGAAAATACAATATCGGGAAAGATAGTCTATGGCAACCAATAAATATTTGTAACCTGATTCTAAGAGTGGTAATTCAAGTGTCCAAGTGTACACGCTCCCAAGGACAATATGGTATGAGATAAGCAAGAATGGGAGCTGGATTCCCTGTATTTCCTTGTGTTTCAGCACATGTCAAACAATTTGAAACATTCTCAAATATATCTTTTCGCATGGTTGGCCAGAAATATTTCAACTTTGCCTGTTTGTAACACTTATCTTTTCCAGGGTGTGAACTGGTGGGTACGTCATGAATGAATTTTAAAATTGTCGGTACCAATGACTCAAGGAATTACTAGTTGTCTCACTTTTCCTCTAGATGTGTCTACATCTGAAAGCACAGTGTTTCTATACAACACACCGTTATGAAGCTGAAAATCATTTACCTGTAGTTTCTTAGGTAACTTTGGTTGTGGGCGCACGTTCGGTTCTGTTAAATGTGCAATTAAGTTACTCCAAGTCCTTCTTCTGTTTCTCTTTGACTACAACATTTTCTAAATTGAGCAGTTCCTCTATGCTGCAAATTGCTGTATTTACTTCTCGATCTGCACAAATATTCCTAGACAAAGCGTCCGCGGCAGTGTTTTTCTTACCAGGAATGTACTCAAAAGTCACCTCATACTGTCGTAAAGTTGTGAACCATCCAGCTATTCGTCTACGAAGATTTTTGTGCTTAAACAAGTTCTGTATGGCGGTATGATCTGTCCAGACACGAATCTTGTATCCTAAGATTATGTCTCGGAATTTCTCTAAGTAATAGATAACCGAGAGCGTCTCGCGTTCCGCCACGCTGTAGTTGCGTTCTGCGGAAGTACATAGTCTAGAAGCATATGCTATGGGTTGTGATCTACCATTTCTCTCCTGCATAAGGATACTTCCTAATCCAACATCTGAAGCGTCAGTGCAAAGGATAAACTCTTGTTTGTAGTCTGGGAAATTTAATAATGGTGAACTTGTAAGTTTCTCTTTCAAGGTCTCAAATGCCTTCTGTTGCAGGGGTCCCCAACAAAACTTGGAATCTTTCTTTAGTAGCGAACTTAGAGGATGTGCTATATCCGCATAACCGCGTATATACTGCCGGTAATATCCTGTGAGACCCAGGAAACTCCTAACCTTGTCTGCTGATGTATTTACCGGATCTACCTTAGATTGTACTGTCTGTAATCCGTGTTGATCTATTTAATATCCTAAATAAATAACCTTATCTTGTAGAAAATAAAATTTTTCTAGACGTACTTTCAATCCTGCTTCTCGCAATCTAGAGAAGATGAGGTCTAACTTTATAAAATGTTCTTCCGCTGTCTTGGAAGCCACTAAAATATAATCTAGAAAAACATTAGCTGTATTTCCTAGAAGTCCTCGTAGTACAATGTTCATAAGCCTCATATATGTTAAAGGGGAATTTAATACGCCAAAAGGCATACGCTTGAACCTATAGTGACCTGTGGGCGTGCTAAACGCTGTCATATCTTTACTTTCTTCTTCTAACTCAATCTGCACTTTTAAGTCTGATGTTAAGTCAACAGTTACTTCGGAGTACTTTGAGTTACTATCCCACCGCTGCCACCATCTGTTGGTGAAGAGGGGAGATCTTGTTTGGGGTTATTTTTTGAAAAAGCCAAGTTCTGTTCCCGGTCACTTACTCTCATTCATTCTTTTCTAGATGAGAGGTTAATGAATGTTTCTTTCCTTTTTGTGTTTTATTATACAAAATAAACTCTCACACCTCTCACAACACTAAATGTTCATCAGACGTGCACGTAATCTATCTCACAATCACTCTACTCACTCGACTCTGCTGTAGTCTCGGACCTGCTTCCCTCTTGTATAAAGAGGACGGAATTTACGTCTTGTTAGTCTTGTATTCTGTTTCTCTCTGACTGGCTACTGACAAGTTATGTTCCACTGAACCTAAGAATCATTTCGTCACTTTTCAAGCTATGACGTTACCAGAAGTACTTGACCAATCCGAGTATAATATACTAGTGACGACTCTATCTGTCACTAATGGGGTTTTAGCTATAATGAGCTGAACTATGCATAATCTCTTATCCGTGTTTACGAACCCAGACGATTAACAACCTGTATTTACGACTTTCCACATCGAGACTGTTTACAGAACTTCCTTTCTTCTCTACCGTTATTCACTCTTATTCATGGATCATTCATCTTATTCACTTAATCTTATTCACAATTTTAGGCCTAAGTAAATTATCTTAAGACGCCTATTACAGCTTGGGTCACACATTGCCGAATATGGCTCCCCAATTACTACCGAACGATAAAATCCATGATTTTTTGTTCATTTGGGAGATATAGGGCCTATAGGGGCCGATGGTTCCATGATGCATGTGAATCGTCAACACCTCCCGAAAGTCGAGTACCTAGCGCCGATAACTAACGATGATAAAATCATAATCGTATTGCAATACGATGGCGTTCCCGAAGTTCGTAACCGGGTCACGATGTACGCCCCGAATTTCGAGATAACAGGACACGCCTAGGCCACGCCCCTGCAAGATGTTTGTAGCTGAAGGGGTACATCAACGAAGTACAGAGGACATACGTCGACCGTGTCCGGATCCTCTTTGCCACATTCCGAATGTCGGAAACATTCGTAGTGACACCCCGTATGTCGCCAGTTAAAGTGGGCAGCTACAAAAGGCAGGAACCACTCAAACACCATGCATTCATAGTTCCCCTGCAGCATTAGCAACATCTCCCGGCCACCATGGAGGACTTTGACGTGATAATGTTACTAATAACACCCAAAAGCGTGGCAAACAGGCGTGTGGTGTACGCCCTCCTGAACTACATCGACGCCATTGAACGAGTGGCAATAGCCAAGGCCCTAATTCTGCAAGACAAGCAACAGAAGCAGCAAGTGAAGACGAGGAAGCCTAGATCTGTTAGGGTGTGGCCCTATTTGGAACGAAGAGTACAATATGGCCATTACGACAACCTAATGCAAGAGTTGGCCCGAAAGTATCCAGAACTGTACAAAAACTTCAACAGGATAGACCGCCAGCCTGCTGAGCCTTCCGCTTTCTCTTGAATTTATTAGGTTGATGGGCAGCCGGGACAGGATTTGCTTGCTCTTCGTCGTCGTCATCCTCACCATGAGACGAGAGTTCCTCGTCGTTGCCTGCGCATCACCTTGATCCAGGTGAATCACCACCTCATCAGCATCATCTGGTGGGCTGGCCTGGGTTTCGGGTCACCCGGCACGGCAGGGTCGGGCACAGTGGGGTTGGTAGCAGGAAGTGCTGGCGGTTTAGGTGTCCCTGTATAAGGCTCTGGTCCCAACATAGTTGTGGTGATGGTGGATGTGGTGGGGTCGGCAGGCTGGGAGATTGTAGAGCTGGCTGTGGTGGGATTGTCTGCCTGCAAGGTGGGTGTGGTGGCAGTGGTTGTGGCATTCCGCAGCTTCCTATCTTCCCTCCTCATCATGGTGTAATGGAGGGATGGTAGGGTGGCAGGGTGGCACATACGCACTGATTTAATAGGCGGTGAAGAGGCTGGAGTTGGCTGGAGTTGTGGTGTGTGATGTTCGGCTCCGGTGAAATGAATGTCAAGGTTTTTTTTTGTGGGCGGGGCTGGGCGGGGGGGCCCATCAGCCATGGCATAGGCTATTAGGCCATTTGATTTTAGATTCAAAATATAGTTTTTTACTTATGTCATTAATTTTAAAATGTCTAATTTACTTCATTTTTATTTGTTTATTTATTTATATATTTGTTTATTTTATTATTTTTATTTATCTTATATTTTATTCACAGAAATCAGTACATCATTCATACAATTTCAGTCACGCATCATGTACACACATATATACTTGGGAGACTGAACCCGAAGGCAAAAATTAAAGTCATTAGTCACGGGAGGTGAGGGACAAAAAATGGTACGTACATACAGTGTGGGAGAATACGTACGAATTCGTATTTACAATAAACATGAGGAATAATTGTCATTCACGCCAGGCACATAATACATACAATCATTCATTCAAAATATTTTTGTAACAAGAAAAGTGCAGTATATACAGTGGTACATGTACAATAATAATAAACATTGCAATATACAAGCAGGTCATAACTCTTTGATTAAGTTGGTCTCGGCCAGGAAAATCATCAGCCTATCAACCACATCCGGATGTTCGTCATCCAGAAGGGTGGTCTGCGTCATCGGAAGGCGGCGGGCCTCACAGAAGGCTGCGAGGGACCGTCGCGTTTCCAGATAACGCACACAGTGAAGCAGGATGTGATCGATAGAGAGGGTAATATGAAAGGTAATGCATTGGGGTGAGAAGGCGTGGACGATGTAGGGGAGCATGTGGGTTGATAGGGTGCAGCCCATCCTGAGGCGTGCGAGGACCACCTCCTGATGTGTTGTGGGGCTGCTGGAGGAAGCCCACTCGCCCAGGATAAGTTTAACAGTGGGAAGATGTAGCTTGCCCCTGTGACTTTGCCACAGGAGGTAAACTGATGATTTTGCAGCCGAGAGACATGACTGCAGATCTCGACGGAGGTTCCACGCTCCCTCAAGCTCTGCAGCGGACCTAGCCAGTATGTCAGCCTGCTCATTGCCGTAAATACGCGAATGACCAGGCACCTTAAACAAAGAGAAAGACTTACGGCGTGAATTTAGCTTATTAATGATGTTTCCCTGGATTTCATTGGCATCCGTACGCCCGGACTCTATCGTCTGAAGAGCTGACATAGAGTCCGTAAAAGGTCATGAAAGGGCGCCGTGGTTCTTATATACAACTCGACCACCGTTGTCGGCTTTTACGCGCCACACGAGGTGCGGTGCAGTTGCCAGATTGCCCGCGAACTTCGGCATTATTTCCGAAGTTTGTCATGCCGCCCCTAACTTCAGCGTGCCAGCCCGATGTTCGGCGTCGATGTTCAGATCATCGTAAATATGGAGCCGAACTTCGGAAAAAAAACTCACGATGAATGATAATTTGGGCCACGCTGGCCGATCACTTTGTGCAGTTCAAAGCGATCGGGGCTGCGGGCTTTGCGCCAAAATTCATCCCGATCCTCGTGGCCTCTCCCGACCCTCATGGCAACCTTACCGAACCTACACATTTTTCATTTCGAATTTCGTTACATACCCATTCGATGTACGTAATCGGTTGCCAACTACTATGAAACGTTTCCTCGGGAGCAATCGGGGTCATATTCGGGAATGTGTGATCCTAGCATAAACCTAACATCACTGTAAGGGAAAGATAATAATTCACGGATCTTAAAATCGAGCTAAACAGTTTCCTGGGCCAACAAGGATGACTGCAAGTGAGTCTTGGTCATTCAGTATGATAGTACTAACTGATTGAATCAGTGATATACGTAGATCATTGGGGATTGATCATCTGTCGGTAAGGGGAGATAGCCGTCTTGAGTGGTTGGTCGGAAATGGTGGCATCTCGGAATACGATAGATTAAGTAAGCAGGATTGATCCCGACAACTTTGGTAATTTAGCATTTTTGCAAACATTTTCCAGCTCTATTAAGAAAATGACGGTACGAAGTGAGTCCGTGGTAGTCTACTTTATCTAATCATGAATAATCATGAGAACTTTTTTTGGGTAATGCACGTGATGATGAAGTTGCTTAAGTACACCAAGACAATTCTGCCGATCGATCCCAGAGTCCCGTGATAGATTTTGTTGCTCTTTACCAATAGGAAAACTTAGAGCCGTACATCATTAGCAAACAGTTTTTCAAATTTACTACTCTTTATAATCTACAAGCTCTCTCCTTAAATAAGCAAGACGCTAGAGGGAAGAATAAATACATGAAGATAAGAGTAGAGTAGCATATGTGATTACCAAGTCATGTTAATCTACAAAACATTTAGTCACGTATAAAACTACATTTGTTTTTTAACATTCAAATAGACTAATAAAGTAGCACTTTCTTCTTCTTACAGTTTTTCGCATATCTTCCTTTCATATTTCTTTCTAACTTCTTTCCTATTCATAATTTCACTAGTTAACACCTTACTCACATTTCCCTTGCCATTTTTCCTATAATACTCCCGACCTTTTATAATTATCTAAGCGAACACAACATAGTGATCTCACTATTCTAAGATCCCTCTCACTACCTTAGTATCCAACACATCCTTCTTCAATTAAGCATATTCTTCTCTTCACCCGTTTCATCTTTCCTTCTCCGTGTGTGCCTGTTGACCATTTTATGCTGAAAAACGGTGTTTCCTAAGAACAGCTACCTTTTCTCTCTCTCTCTCTCTCTCTCTCTCTCTCTCTCTCTCTCTCTCTCTCTCTCTCTCTCTCTCTCTCTCTCTCTCTCTCTCTCTCTCTCTCTCTCTCTCTCTCTCTCTCTCTCTCTCTCTCTCTCTCTCTCTCTCTCTCTCTCTCTCTCTCTCTCTCTCTCTCTCTCTCTCTCTCTCTCTCTCTCTCTCCCCCCCATCCCCCCGCGCAGTAATTTTCTGTGATTTTTTGCCCCTTGCGTCCTGTGCTTGCGCCCCTCTAGGACAGTGTTCACGCTCCCCCTCCAGGAGATCGTGCACCCCGGGTTGAGAACCACGGAGCTCTTCCAAAGAGTCATTCTGAGAACAAGGTAGTGTGTTGACGTAACCCGAGCGCTGAAAGTACTAGACATCAAACTAAAGAATACTGGGCCACAAGAAGAAATGAAGGATTTTAGAGGGAACGAAGCCACCCTCCCCAAATCACTTCTGCTAATATCATTATTCATGTCACTATATAATTCGTATTGGCTAAAAAAATTTTTTTTTTAACATTAAAGGGGTACCAGCTAAGGGAAAAAAATTAAGTAAAAAAAAAATCCCACTAATCGCTAGACTCTGTAAAGAAGACAGTAGGAGAAATATAGACATGGGGGGGGCAGTTCAATTTAGTATGAGACGTATCTTGACACTCCTCTTTTGAAAGAGTTTAAGTCATAGGCAGGTGGAAAAACAGACAAAAGAAGAGAGTTCCAGAGTTTACCAGTGTAAAGGATGCAAGAGTGAAGATACTGGTTAACTCTTGCATTAGATAGATGGACAGAATAAAAATGAGAAGAAGTAGAAAATCTTGTGCAGCGAGGTCGCGGGAAGGGGGGAGGTATGCAGTTAGCAAGTTTAGAAGAGCAGTCAACATGAAAATAGCGGTAGAAGATTGATAAAGACGCAACATTGCGGCGGTGACTTAAATAGTCAAAACAGTCAGTTAGAGGAGGAGAGTTGATTGGGCGAAATGCTTTAGACTCCACCCTATTTAAAAGAGCTGTATGAGTTGTGCCCCCCCAGACATGACAGTTATACTCCATACAAGGGCGGATAAGGCCCTTGTACAGAGCAAGCAGCTGAGCGAAAGAGAAAAATGGACGCAGACGCCATAGGACACCTAACTTCTTGGAAGCTGATTTAGCAAGAGTAGAGATATGAAATTGCCAGTTTAGATTTTTAGTAAAGGATAGACCGAGTATATTTACTGTGGAGGAGAGGGGAAGTTGAGTGTCATTGAAGAAGAGTGGGATAGTTATCTGGAAGCTTATGTCGAGTAGATAGTTGTAATGAGTTGTAATTGAGTTTTTGAGGCAGAGAACAAAACAAGGTTTGCTCTGCCCCAGTCAGAAACTAGTGAAAGATCATAAGTTGAACGTCCTATAGCATCTCGCCTTGAGTCATTTAATTCTTATTGGGTTGGGCGTTTGTTGTACGAAGTTGAAAAATGCAAGGTGGTGCCATCAACATTGGAGTGGATAGGGTATTGAGTCACATTTAGGAGATCATTGATGAATAATAGAAAGAGAGTGGGTGATAGGACAAAACCCTGAGAAACACCACTGCTCATAGATTTAGGAGAAGAACAGTGACCGTCCACTACAGCAGCAATAGACCGGTCGGAAAGGAAACTGGAGATGGAGGTACAGAGATAAAGATAGAATCCGTATTTCGTTGCTTGTTATTGCAACGTTTTCGTGTTCTGTTAATCAACTTATACTTTGGTCATGGGGTTACAGAACACTAACTTCTAAAATGATTGTCATTAAAAATCTTTCCGTTTTCTATGATTTTAATTAACAAATAACCTTCCCTTGCTTCTTTTGTCATATAATAATATCATCCTATCTTCTTTCTTTGACACATATAATCAGGCACATAAGTAATTCTTCTAATTTCTTTCCTTGCTCCTTCTGTTGTATACTAGTAACATCATCCTTCCTTCTTGCTTTGACACATACATAATCAAGCACATAAGTAGTTCTTCTAGGAGCTTATAAAAATATTAATAATCACGGAGCAACACATAGTAAAAATAATCACGGAGCAACACAAAATAAAGTAATCACGGAGCAACACATAATAAAGTAATCACGGGGAAATACATAATAAAAATAATCACGGAGCAACACATAATAAATCACAAATCCTACATAAATTCAATTCCTAACACTAACATCCTACAGCTGCTTTCAAGACTGCATTAGAACAAGTTTCCACTTAACCCAATATCCCAGCCCCATTCTGAGCTGAGCTGGATGAACCTCCTCAGAGGTGAGTCCGAGTCAATCTGCCTTCTAATACAGTCTTTCTTATTTTCAAAATCTTGACAGTTACCTATTCTCTCCAGTCACAGCGTCTGTGAGTTCCTAACTTTCAAAATTTAAGGCTGTCTCTATACAATTTCACAAAGTTATGTCTTTTTTTCATTTTCATAAAGTTTAGTTCTACAACGGCTGGCAGCCAACGAATTTTTCAGTGTGTCTTCTTCCAAACCGTCAGTCGGCACTCGAACTTTCTCTTTCTTCCCTCTATGCCCACATCTGGTTTGTGGTCGAAAGATCTGCTCTGGCATCCTCTGTTTGCCGACTGTACAACAACAGCTCTGTGTCGACTCACGACATACCCCCATCTCCAAAGTGCACGTCCACGGGCACATTAATGCTGTGGACACACCGCTGAAGTTGACGGTGCAGGATCCGGCATCAATTCATGAGACTCTTGGGTGGCTACCGGTTGCTTGGATAACCGAGAAGCGTGCCAGCAATCACGCGCCCATTTCAGTCCAATAGCTAGTAACACGAGGAGTAGGGTAATTAACACCGTAATACCCATTCTTGTCCACTCCGGAAGTCCCGCGGCAGTGTCCTGTTGCTTCAATATTGGCTGCAGCTGGTCAATGTAGTCGTTTAGGGATATAGGTTCCAATCTATTACTGCTGGGTAGGATGATATTAGTAACATTCATGAGAAATCCATGTTCCCATGTTGTGAATGAGAGGCAGAGAGAAAGGATATGGCTTGCTATCTACTGGTTGCATAAATCCATCCTTGCAAATATTTGATAAAAATAGGTGGAAATTCCTTAACAATTTCTGTTTTACACAGTTAGAGACAGATTGTTTTTCAAGAAACAATGCCAATTCACAAAAATCAGTATTTCTGTTATAAACTGGTCCCATTTGTGGACAAATCAATATATTGTTATATTTCCTACATACATTAAAATCACCCACCAAAAAATAATGAGTCCTAGACTCACTAATAATCAAATAATGCTTTGATATATAATGTAACATGAAAGCAAAAGTATGTGGAATAGGATATGATAAAGAATCCATTTTAAGACATCAAAAGTATCTGAGGGATCACCTCTGATGGGAATAAGTAAGTAGAAACTCAATCCATCTAATGCAGTCTTATATACAATACGAATAACAGCTCTATGTAAACCTTAAAATTCTGGTTCAGAAGAGAACAATAAACCAATAGTTTTAACGGAAATATCATCCAATAATTTCAATAACATAGTGTTAGTTACAATGTGAGTAGAAACATGGTTTTCCAACGTGGTTTGTAACCCAATTCTTAAAATCATATGATCCGCAGAGATAACACTTAGAGCTAATTGTACATGTAGAAAAGTTTCCAACATAAGTACTTCTTGATTATATTCAGTTATTGTAGTATTTAATTTATTAAATATTTTTCAGTCATACTCGTAGTCGTAAGTAAGATTCAAATATGAGAGTGTACATTGCGGACTCTTCTTTCTTCCTCCGTAAATTGATTAAGAGATTGCAATTGAGATTGTTAATGTGAGCATTTGCAATTTATCCAATATTATTTACAACATCTCTTGTATGTCTATTTCTCTTGGAATCATTTAAGTTATAACCTAAAATATGGATCAAGTAATCATTCACAGCAAAATGTAACTGCTTAAACTTCGAATCAAATCCAAAACATGTCACATAATTAAATCACTTCGCATAATTAAATCACTTGTAAAATCATTATCTTTTACACTATGAAGATTGCGACTAACATTGATTGTAAGGTTTTCAGCTCTTTGAATGGGTTCAGTGATATCATCATTACCTTTCTTTTAAAAAGAAATATAATAATAAATTACTAATATACATTTTTATGTATATTCTATAGGTTCTTTATCCTCTTCAATTGAATTTTCTAATGCACTCCCCATTGAATTGTCTACTGCATTATCCACTGAATTATCATCTGTATCCTTAGAAAAAACGGAATGGATCTACGGGTCTCTCTTGTTTCACCATTGTCATGTACTGGATATGCTCTCTTCACATTAGGATTTAAATGTGGTGTAATATTATAATCATGTATAACACGTACTCTATCTGTATGCAATGTCTTTATATCATCGGATCTAATATTTCTTACTTTTATTACTACATCACTCACTTTATCTAACACTCTGACTGGACCATTGTAGGCTGGTTGTAGTCTTGACGGTAACCCTTTTCTTGGGACTTTTCTTACATATATTCTGTCTCCTATTTCAATTATTATTATATTTGCTCTCCTATTTTGCTTTCTTTGTAACATTCCTTAAGCTTCTTCTAAATACAGTTGGCTTCTTGCATAAACTCTACTAGCTTTAGTTGCCATTTCCTGTTTATAATCATCAATATTATACCATGTTCTCTCCTCTTTCATAATTTCAAAAGGGAAACAGGGGTCTCTAAGATGCATTAAGAAAAATGGGCTGTCTCGGAAGCTTCTATGAAATACCGTGTTATAGGGAGCATTGTATCCCAAATACTAACATTATCCTGCACTAAAGTGCGTAATATATTCAACACAGTACCATCTCTCTATTACGCCATTTGTTTGTGGAAGGTATGGAGTTGTTGTTATATGTTTCATTTGCAAGAAGTTAACTACTCCTTTTAATATTTCATTAACAAATTCTTTACTTTGGTCCGTAACCAAAAGTCTTAGGTATTCCTTGCTTACATACCACTGATTCAAAAAATACTTGAGCTATTTCTATAACTGTCTGTTTTAATCGGTTCAGCAATCAAATATCTTGTAAGCACATCAATCAATATTAAACAATATTTATATATTTTTTGATGAATTTCCTATGGGCCCAAATAAATTCATGTGTACACAATCAAAAGGCATTTGTATATCTGGATAACTTCTTAGTGGTGCTGGAGCGTCCCCCAGTCGCTTAAAGCGATTATATAGACATGCTTTGCAATAATTCTCAACATCCTTTTTCATACCGTATCAGTATGAAAACTTTTGACATCTTGCTAATGTAACTTGCACACCCTCATGCCCTGCAAGTAGCATAGAGTGTACCAGTTTTAAAGCTTGATGTTTATAAGAACTAGGCATTACAATCTGTCTAGTCATTTTACCATAATTATTTTTATTCAATCTATATAAAATATTATTATCCACATTCATTTCTTCTAAATTCAATTTTCCAACTTCCTTTTTGTGCTTACTAAACTCTTTCTTAATTGTGTCGACATTATAACCTTCCTTTAATAATTGTTTCAAATATCCATAATAATCATCTTTATCTTGTAATCTTATAATAATTGTCTCAATAATTCATAATACTCATTTTCATCTTGTAATCTCATAATAATTGTTGCAATGATCCATAATACTCATCTTCATCTTGTAATCTCATAATAATTGTTGCAATGATCCGTAATACTCATCTTCATCTTGTAATCTCATAATAATTGTTGCAATAATCTATAATACTCATCTTCATCTTGTAATCTCATAATAATTGTCTCAATTATCCATTATACTCATTTTTATCTTGTAATCTCATAATAATTGTTGCAATAATCCATAATACTCATCTTCATCTTGTAATATCATAATAATTGTTGCAATAATTCATAATACTCATCTTCATCTTGTAATCTCATACTAATTGTTTCAATAATTCATAATACTCATCTTCCTCTCGTAATCTCACAATAATTGTTTCAATAATTCATAATACTCATCTTCATCTTGTAATCTCACAATAACTGTTTCAATAATTCATAATACTCATCTTCATCTCGTAATCTCACAATAATTGTTTCAATAATTCATAATACTCATCTTCATCTCGTAATCTCATACTAATTGTTTCAATAATTCATAATACTCATCTTCATTTTGTAATCTCACAATAATTGTTTCAATAATTCATAATACTCATCTTCATCTTGTAATCTCATAATAACTATTCTAGATTCCATTCTAGATACATATCTGCGTTTTCTTCTGTTACTACACATATATTTTTATCTTCCAATAAATTATTATAATTATCATTACCGTCTAGGCTATCCTTGTGATGCCTTAATCTAGAGTAACAGTCAGCTACCTTATTTTCCTTACCGGGGATATATTCCACTTTAATATCAAATTCAGCTCCTAATAATTGCCATCTAGCGATTCTATTAATCGCATTTGAGGTAGATAATAGCCATACCAGGGATCGGTGATCAGTGTGAACCATTATAAGAAATCTTAGACATAATGTCCTGTTTATTTTCAGACCATACACAAATGCTAGTGCTTCTTTTTTCAATAGTACTATAATTAATCTCGGCCTTATTTAATTTTCTGCCAAAAAACGTAAGTGGTCTCAGATTATCATATTCATCCCTTTGTCGTAAAACACCACCAATTGCAATATTAGAAGCATCCGTGGTAAGAAAAAAAAAAAAAAAAAAAAACACGCAAATGTACTCAAACGCACATATATATACTCAAACGCACGCAAATGTAATGAAACTCACACAAATATACTAAAACACACGCAAATATACTCAAACGCACGCGTATATAATCAAACGTTCGCAAATATATTTAATCACGCGTTTGAGTATATTTGCGTGCGTTTGTGTATTTGCGTGCGTTCGAGCATAAATACTTGCGTATGAGTATATTTGCGTGCATTTAAGTACATTTGCGTGCATTTGAGTGTATTTGCGTGTGTTTGTGTATATTTGAGTGCGTTTGAGTATCGTATTTTAGTATTCGCATGTGTTTGCGTGTATTTGCTTGTGTTTGTATGTAATGGCGTCTGTTTGTGTATATTTGCTTGTGTTTGTGTGTATTGGCGTGTTTGTGTATATTTGCGTGCGTTTAGTTACATTTGCGTGCGTTTGAGTATATCTGCGTGCATTTGAGTATATTTACGTGCGTTTGATGACACTCACGTGTGTTTGTGTATAATTGCGAGCGTTTGAGTATATTTGCGTGCGTTTGAGTATATTTGCGTGCGTTTGAGTATATTTGCTTGCGTTTGAGTATATTTGCGTGCGTTTGAGTATATTTGCGTGCGTTGAGTATATTTGCGTGCGTTGAATATATTTGCGTGCGTTTGAGTATATTTGCGTGCGTTTTTGTGTACTTGCGTGCGTTTTTGTGTACTTGCGTGCATCCGAGCATATTAGCGTGTGTTTATGTGGATTTGCATTTGTCTGTAAGTTAGAACCAGTACTCCTGCGCATAGCTACAGTGTATGCTTCCTTCCATCTTTGCCTTTCTGTGTCACGAAGTGGTAGCCTTTTTTTCCTCATCACCAACACCACTCAACAAAATATCACGACAAATGGAGTCATGTTTTACCTTTCAGTTTTTCAAACTATGTAACTTGTTTTGCTGAAGAAAAATAACAATAATAATGACAACAATAGAAATTACAATAATAACGATAATAATAACAATACTAATAATGATAATGATAATAATAATAATAATGATAGTGGTAATGATAACATTAGTGATAATAATAATTACAATAAAGGTATTAATTATACTGATAACAATGATGCTAATAATGATAATAGTAATAATAATAGCACGACTATTACTACTACTAATAATAATGAATAATAATAAAAACACTAATACTGATGATAATAATAATAAAAATAATAATAATAATAATAATAATGATAATAATATTAATAATAATGATAATAGTGAAAATAATAATGATAATACTAATAATGATACTACTACTACTACTACTACTACTAATAATAATAATAATAATAATAATAATAATAGTGATAATAGTAATAATGATAATGATATTATAATATTAGTAATGATAATAATAATAATAATAATAATAATAATAATAATAATAATAATAATAATAATAATAATAATAATAATAATAATGATAATAATAATAATAATGATAATAACAATAATATTGATAAATGATAATAATAATAATAATAATAATAATAATAATAATAATAATAATAATAATAATAATAATAATTATAATTATAATAATAATGATGATGATAATAATAATAATAATAATAATAATAATAATAATAATAATAATAATAATAATAATAATAATAATAATGATGATAATAATGATAACAACAATAATAGTAATAATGATAATAACAATGATAATTCATAAATAAGATATAATATGATATGATGAGATAAATTAATTTTGAAATTCTGCATACGTAAGAAATTAATTGCTAAACAATCAGTTCGATATTAAGAAAATTATGATATCATATTTTTGCAGAAACGTTTGACCCACCTTTTCATTTAAGCTCTTTGTTATCTATTTCCGATGAATTATTTCATGGCGACAATTTGATATAACGAAACACGGTGCATCGTCGATTTACAAAGCGAAAAACGACAATTGTAACAACAGTCATTGTGGATTCAGTTCGTCAGACAATTACGATTATAGTTGCTAGATTTGTCTTGGGATGGAAGGAAAGTGGATGTAACGTTATGTTCGTAACCACATTATATCTAAGCAATTTTGTTCAAGACTTGACGGAAGAGGGAAAAACGGCCGTGTAATAGCACCTTCATTTCATGAAATGCAAAAAGGAGATAAAAAACACACGCTTTTATAATACTTACCACCTCCGTTCTTGACGCTGCCAACTATCTTTTTTTTCAAGATTTGGAGAGTTGTGAAGTCTTTTTGAGGCAACTGGAGACTGTATACATTGATTGGAGACTTCAGAAAGTGTTGGAGATTGGTGGATTCACTTGCGTGCATACAAGATTGGAAAGGGTTTACTGTAGACATCCGCGGAATTCTTGAAATTTCTTTACCCTGTACAGGTGTCTACAAGATCAGGCGGCTGAACACAAACTGTCACGAGGGGGGCACGAGACATCTTCATTTCTTTGTTCCCGTGAATGAGCCTTTCTCGCAGGAGACATCAAGCAGTGTAAATGGTTTATCTTTCTCTCTGACATCAATATAAACCATATACACTGCTTGGTGTCTCTATTAGTAGGTCCATTTCCCAACAGAACAAGCTTTCTCATATTATGAGAAAGCTTGTTTTGTTGGGAAATGCACTTACTCTTTGGAGCCTGAAGGCGATTGAACACCGATTGTAGGTAGATTGTCACTTCTTAAAATAGGAAGAAGTCGGAGGTGAGAGGATTAGATGTCTGAGAGGTTTGAAATTGCAGTGTGTCCTTTTTCTCTGTCTGTCCCTGATCTAGACAAGCTACATTTGTAGACAAATTGTATTTCGGACAGTTTTAATAATTACTGTTACCTTCTTCGGTGAAAAACAGAAATGCCTCCTCTGCGTAAAAGTGTGTTTTCTACTTAATTTGTTTGGTCAATCTTTAAATGCATATTGAGTAACGAACTAACTATATTTCAGGTAATGATTCAGCGAGTACTGGCAGCCAAATCCTTGTCCCACGCCAAAGGTGGCACAGTGTTTGCCGCCTACATCAAGATACTGCCTTTCTTTTTGTTTCTCATTCCTGGCATGATCTCCCGTGCCCTATATCCAGACGACGTTGCCTGTGTTTTGCCTGAGGAATGTATGCGAGCGTGTGGATCAAAGTCATCCTGTTTTAATTCAGCGTATCCTCGGCTTTTAGTGGGAATATTACCAGCTGGATTTAAGGGTATGATGTTGGCTGTAATATTAGCAGCTCTCATGAGTGATCTCACCTCCATCTTCAACTCTGCATCCACCATGTTCACTCTTGATATTTGGCCACGTCTACGCCCTAATGCTGGGATTAAGGAACTATTGATAGTTGGAAAAATTTTTATTGTTATTGTTGTGGTTCTATCAGTTGTTTGGGTGCCTATTATTGAAAAAGTCCAGAGTGGTCAGCTCTTTATATACATTCAAAGGGTTGGTGCTTACCTAGCCCCTCCAATTGCTGCAGTTTATGTGATTGCTATATTTTGGAAACGCATGAATGAGAAGGGAGCGTTTTGGGCCCTCATAATGGGACTCATCGTGGGACTCATACGCATGGCTCTTGACTTTTCTCATCCTTCCCCGTCATGTAACGAGGACGAGTATCGACCACTCGTGATCCGGCTGAACTTCATGTACTTTGCTATGATACTTTTCTGGATAACAGCGTTGACTGCAGTAGCTGTCTCCCTCTTAAGTGAACCTTCTGAGAGCTTCAGGGTGAGAATTTTTGATATTGAGATGATTATTACTTAGCCTGCATCTGAATAAGACAATTTTTTTTCCTGTTTCTTTTCTTAGTTGATACATACTTTTATAACACAATATCATAAGGACTAACTAACAATACATTTCTACTTTGTTATGAAATGGTGTTAAACATAATACATTAAATTATCATGAATAAATTGAAAGCCACGTACAGATTCAATGAAGTTAAAACTAAAAATAGAGATGTGTTCACTGTTTGACTACACCTTTAGGTAAAAGAATTAGCAATTATGTTGATTCGGTGCATTATAGTTTATTATGAATAGTAAGCAGAAGGGGTATATTGGGAGTATAAATTACTCAAATTTGCCAAAAACCCATCTATCTAAGAATTTATGTTTCAGGTTATAAGAACAACATACCCCACCAGAATGGACAAAAACATGAGAGAAGATGAACACCCAGAAAATAAGGATATGAGTTTATCAGACGATGCAGAATATTCACTAGCTCCGGATGAGGGTAAATCCTTCACTCTGTACTGTTTGCATATCCAAAAACGAATATTGAATGTATTCCAACATGTATATAATTTATATTACTTTAACCGCACACAAATAATGAACTGCAATTCTGACACTACCTTTTGCAATTATAGATCCTTGTTATCTTACTATTGGATGTAAGCATAATAGTTGTTAGATCTTTATATAGATAAGTAATTCGGAAACCACAAACCTCTGCCAAGGTTGACCAATTAACCTTACACTAGTGAACGGCTTTGGGCCACGCGACCCCATCCCCTTATAATCCACACCAACCTCAAAATGTTCCTTCTCTATATCCGGATATCTCTCAAAATCTAATCAATTATTACTAGTCATGAAGCCTACCTTTCCTTCGTAAAAATAAAAAAAATAACGTTTTCAGAGATTTTGCTTTGACAGAAAAAGAAACAAACAAATAAATGCAACCAGAAAAGGCAGATGCCTAGACAGAGGTAACTATAATAAATGCTATGCTGTCATTATGTACCGTATATGGAGTCGAAAACTTACCTGATCGTCTCATGTTTACATTATGTTCATCCATGTTTGTAAAACTTATGCATCCACTCCACACATTTGCTTTCATAACTCCTTACCGACAGAATTGTCTCTGAATTTATATGTTAGGAGAAAGCCAATACATATAATGCAAAGCCACATCAACCTGCAAGGTATGAAATTTTGGCAATACTAAAATTATCAATATATTTTTCCCTCTTATTGCCTACTAACGGCATGAATTTATGTAATGCAGGTAATGAAACAACGGTTATGTGTGACATGTGATGGGGAAAAGTGCGAGTTGATTAAGTTTTTCTTGTTATTTTCTTATTGAAAACTAAAAAAAAGTTTTGTTTCTCACACAGCAGAGGCCGAGATACAGGTGGTGAGAGGCGACGACCGCCTTGATAAGGTCAAAAGGGGTTGGATGTGGCTGTGTGGTTTACAAGTATCACAATACAGCACTGTAAAGTCAGAGGAAGTTGAGCGTAAACAAGCCCTCGCTTCTCTAGAAGAAGATGCTAATGTAAAAAAAATTCTCAACATTTGCTTGTTAATATTACTGGTAGTTGGTATTTTTCTTTATACATATTTTTCAATAGATCCATTTCCTAATAACATTGACCCAAGAAAACACCAGGTTTCAAACTTATTATTTTTGACTCCTGCTAATAATGATACATGGTCAAAATTGATTTAACCCTTTTTCTATCTAAATGTTTTTAGATTTTTGATAATATTTCATCCAGGTGAGATAGTTATATAAACAGGCCTTTAACTACCACGATCTGTGTAAAACATGAAAGCAAAATGTCAATGCGCATTCATTGGTAACCATTATATACTAGAGTATAATGGATTTCTAGATTTCTTTTTAATTACATTGCATATTATCGTTAATTTAAGAAGGTTGGTGTCGCCTTGTCTGACATCTTTCTTTATTGGCATTTTCTTGCTAGTCTTATGTAGCTCTTTAATGGCAGTGCTTTCCTTATATATTTCTTCTAATACCTTCACATATACTTCTTCCTTTCCCCCTGTTTCATAAATTCTTGCAAAACTGCTGAGAATTCCACGTAGCCATCTTCACCTACTATACCCCTATGCATTCCAATTAAAATGTTCTTTATTTTACTTATGATTATCAAGAGTACTTAAAAGATAAGGATATCCTTCTTAAGCTCAAGTTAAATTAAGAAAGCACCAACAAGGAATGAGCTACTCTATTATAGTTTGTATATTTTTAGTAGATAATGCTGATTTGGCACCAAACATTTTGGAAAATAATGGTGGTGGCTGAAACAAGGTTAGAGATGACTGAGCATGGGTGATAAGGAATATTGCCGAAGATGATGTGTATAGAAGTAATGAGTACTGTGTCGATTATTACAGGAGCTCTTCGTGAAGTAAAATTATAAATAAGGTTGACGGTGAGCATAGAAAATGCAAGTGTAACGGCAGAAACCCATGTGATTGTTATAGTTGACGTTGAATACCATTTAACATATATCAGACTGTTTACTAGTAGTAAGTTTTACTACAAAAAAAAAGGTTGATTTAATAATACACCCGAACTTGGTAGCTGTCGGGTTAACGAGAAAGTTAGGATTAATGAAAGAGCGCTACTCCTCTCATAGTCTCACCATGTAGTTGCCGTGAGCAAGGATTGAACTCTCAACCCTTAGGCCACGAGCTGAGTCCCCTGCCTATTCATTAGAGACAAAAAAACATTACTCTATATATTCAATAATTTAAGGATAACAGTTCAGATTATTTAAATCACGAAGTTTTGTGGAATTTCATTACTGCCAGATGCATTTATATTTTGACTCCGCTGACAGTTTTACAAATAAATAGTATCATAAAATATGAACATTGGTATTTGATTGCAATCCTTATGCAGTATTCAATATATTCTTTATTATGGATATTTTTGCATGTTCACTAATTATTCAAAGGTAAGTTCTCACATGTAAGTCAAATTCAGGAAATTAGTAAGTTGTTAGGAGGTTGCATTATAATTATCTCTGAGAAAGAACAAGGGATGCTTTTCCTGATAATCCTTATTTCTGTTATACGCTCAAGAGATAGAGACAGAGTTTATAAGAGGAGACGGTCAAGTATATATGCACACACACACACACACACACACACACACACACACACACACACACACACACACACACACACACACACACACACACACACACACACACACACACACACACACACACACACACACACACACACACACACACACACACACACACACACACACACACACACACACACACACACACACACACACACACACACACACACACACACACACACACACACACACACACACACACACACACACATATATATATATATATATATATATATATATATATATATATATTATATATATATATATATATATATATATATATATATATACACACACACATATATTAGATTACATGTCACCTGTTATTCCTGTTTGACAGAATAAGAATGAGAAGAAGTAGAAAGTCTTGTGCAGCGAGGCCGTGGGAGGGGAAGCCATGCAATTAGCAAGTTCAGTAGGGCAGTCAGCATGAAAATGCGGTAGAAAATAGATAAAGATGCAACATTGCAGCGGTAATTTAAAGAATCAAAACAGTCAATTAGAAGAGGATAAGTTGATTAGACGAAAAACTTTAGACTCCACTCTGTTTAAAAGAGCTGTATGAGTTGAGCTATAGGACACCTACCTTCTTGGAAGCATATTTAGCAAGAGTAGAGGTATGAAATTACCAGTTTAGATTGTTAGTAAAGTTTAGACCGAGTGTGTTTAAAGTGGGGGAGAGGGATAGATGAGTGTCATTGAAGAAAAGGCGATAGTTATCTGGAAGGTTATATCGAGTAGATAGTTGTAGAAATTTACTTTTTGAGGCATTTAACAAAACCAGGTTTGCTCTGCCCCAATCAGAAACTAGTGAAATATCAGAAGTTAAGCGTCCTATAGCATCTCGCCTTGAGTCATTTAATTCTTGTTGGGCATCTGTTGTACGAGGTTGAAAAATGCAAGGTGGTGTTATCAGCATAGGAGTGGATAGGGCATTGAGTCAGATTTAGGAGATCATTGATGAATAGAGATGAAAGCGAGTAAATAATAGGACAGAACCCTGAAGAACACCACTGTTGATAGCTTCAGGAGAAAAACAATGACCGTCCCCTACAACAGATATAAACAAGTCGGAAAGGATACTGGAGATGAAGGTACAGAAAGAAGGAAGGTAGTTTAGAAATTAAAGATTTATGCCAGACTCTATCGAAGGCTTTCGATATGTCAAGACCGACAGCAAAGGTTTCATCAAAGTCCCTAAAAGAGGATGACCAAGATTCATTTAGGAAAGCAAGAAGATCACCAGTAGATAGGCCTTTACAGAAACCACATTGGCAATCAGAGAGAAAGTTGTGAGCTGATATATGCCTCGTTATCTTCTTGTTAAGGACAGACTCAAAGGTTTTAGAACGACAGGAAATCAAAGCTATAGGGCGGTAGTTAGAAGGATTGGAGCGGTCACCTTTTTTAGGGACAGGTTGAATGTGAGCAAACTTCCAGCAAGAAGGATAGGTAGAAGTAGAGAGACACAGACGAAAGAGTTTGACCAGGCAGTGAGCGAGTTCGAAAGCAAAGTTTGTGAGAACAACAGGAGGGATTCCATCCGGACCGTAAGCCGTCCGAGGATCAAGGCCAGAGAGGACCTGGAAAACGTCATAATAAAGAATTTTAAATTTAGGGATGAAGTAGTCAGAGAGCGGAGGAGTAGGAGGATTATGCCCAGTATCATCCAAAGTAGAGTTGGTAGCAAAGGTTTGAGCGGAGAGTTCAATTTTAGAAAAAGAAGAGACAGCTGTGGGGCCATCTGGTTGAAGTAAAGGAAGGAAAAATTAAGAAGTAAATTTTTTAGAGATATTATTGGCTAGATTCCAGAAACCACGAGAAAAGTTAGAATTGGAAAGTCTTTTACATTTTCTATTGATGAAAGAGTTTTTCGTAGGTTGGAGAATAGATTTGGCATGCCTACGAGCAGACATGTATAGAGCATGAGTTTCAGCAGATGGATGGCGACGGTACCATTTGTGGCTGAGCCGTCTCTCTATCATTGACAGCACAAGAACAAGCAGAGTTAAACCAGGGCTTTTTTGCTTTAGTATTAGAGAAAGTCTGAGGAATGTATAGCTCCATGCCAGAGATAATAACCTCCATTATGCGTTTGGCATAAAGAGAAGGATCTTTGACATGGAAGCAATAATCATCCCAAGAAAAATTAGAATAGTACTGCCTCAGGTCCTCCCACTTAGCAAAGTTGAAATGCCAGAAGCACCTCTGCTTAGGCGGGTCCTGAGGCTGCACTGGAGTGACAGAACAGGAAACAGAAATAAGATTGTGATCGGAGGAGCCCAACAGAGAGGAAAGTTTAACAGAGTAAGCTGAAGGGTTGGAAGTTAGAAAAAGATCAAGAATATTGGGTGTGTCTCCAGGTCTAAGTCATGAAGGATAGCAAAAGTGAAGGTTTGTTCACCAGGTTGGTCAGTGAAAGAAGATGAAAGCCAAAGCTGGTGGTGAACATTGAAATCCCCTAAAATGGAGATCTCAGCATAAGGAAAGTGAGATAGGATGTACTCCCTTTTGGAAGTCAAATAGTCAAAGAATTTTACATAGTCAGAGGAATTAGGTGAGAGATATACAGCACAGATTAATTTAGTTAGAGAGTGACATTGAAGTCTTAGCCAGATGGTAGAAAATTCTGAAGATTCAATAATTGTAGACACGAGAGCAAGTAATGTCGTTACGCACATATGCGCAACAGCCAGCTTTGGATTGAAAATGAGGATGGAGAAAGTAGGAGGGAACATAAAACGGGTTGCTGTCAGTAGTCATAGAAAACTGTGTTTCAGTTAGAAAGAGAAGATGAGGTTTAGTAGAGGAGAGATGGTGATCCACAGATTGGAAATTTGATCTAAGGCCACGAATGTTGCAGAAATCGAGAGTAAAAGTGTTAGAGGAAGTGTCAAGACACCCGAGGTCGTCAGCAGAGGGGCAGTCCGACCTGGGGACATTTGTGGTCCCCTCAAATATATATATATATATATATATATATATATATATATATATATATATATATATATATATATATATATATATATATATATACATATATATATATATATATATATATATATATATATATATATATATATATATATATATATATATATATATATAAGGTCATTGAAAATGTATATAACTGGTACGTATTTGCAATAAACGTATGGTAAATTTTGAAAATATTTTTCACTAAAAGTTTGCATTTAAGACAAAATTGACATAATTCCACATTTGATTTCCAACATAGTCACTTACTTAGGTTCAATAATTCAATAATTTTTTTTTACTGTTATTGTTATTATTTTTGTTATTCATCATTATTACTATTTTTATTATTGATATTATTATTATTACTATTATTATCATTGTTAGCATTATTTTGATTATCATCATTATTATTATTATTATTATTATTATTATTATTATTATTATTATTATTATTATTATTATTATTATTATTATTATTATTATTATTATTATTATTATTATTATTATTATTATTATTATTATTATTATTATTATTAATATTATTATTGTTAATATTATTATTATTAATATTATCAATGTCATTCCTATTATTATTATCATTATGGTTATTGTCATTATTATAATGACAAAAAAGACATCAATTACCTTTCCTTCTTGTGTAATTATCCATTGTAATACTGACTCGGGTAGTGAAGGAACCACAACAAGTGTGCACATTTCAGCACCATAGGCCTATGGTCCATCTGTGTGGCGTTCCTGGAAGGCTGAGAAGTCTGTCCAGGAAGTTGTGGCTGTTTAAGAGGTTGTGATAGAAGCTGAGCATGATGTTTGGATCCATCTGTTGTTTGAAAGTTGTATGTGAAGGTTTGTAGAGTTGATATAAGGAGTGAAATCTGTCCTTGTGGCTAAGGAAGATATGTGTGACTGAATTTGTGATGGAAGTTGAGAATGAATTTCGGATGCATTTTAATGTTTTATGGAAGTTTTAAGAGTAGACTGAAGGGATGAAGTTTGTTATTCTTGAGACTGGGGAAGTTGTGGGTGTTTTAGGGACTGTGACGGAAGTTGAGCATGAAGTTTGGATCCATTTGAAGTTTGAAAGTTGTGTGTAGAAGTTTGTAGATTGGATAGAAGGGGTGAGGTATGTCCTTGTGGCTGAGGAAGTTTTGGGTGACTTTGAGTTTGTGATGGATGTTGAGGATAAAATTTAGGTCCATTTAAATGTTGTGTGGAAATTTGAGGAGGAGACTGAGCAAATGAAGTTTGTTTTTGTTGAGACCGGGGAAGTTGTGTGTGACGCTGGGACTGTGACGGAAGTTTAGGATGGAGTTCAGGGTGATTTGAAGGTTGTAGATTGTAGTTATGAGTTTTTGCAATAGGCTGAGGAAAGTTATAGGTCTGGGACTGCGCTGGTGTCTGTTATAAGTATGAATTCCTGGTTGTTGCAAACTATACGCAAACTGATTTTTGTATGGCTTCCTTAGTCCTACCTGAATGTCTTGTATGATCAGAATATTGAAAATGCATTGGATGGTTGCGGTGGTAGTTGTAGTTATGCTAGAACTGGTCGTAGCGGCGTGGTTGAGTTTGTGCATCAATGGTGATAATTAGGGTTGCCACCACCACCACCACCACCCCAACCACAACCACACCCATCACCTCACCACAACGGGATCCTGAAAAAAAATTATACAAATTACTTGTAATTATTACTATTGTTATTACTTTATATGTATGTATGTATGTATGTATGTATGTATGTATGTAGATAGGTATGAATGAATGTATATATGCATGTATGTATGTATGCATTCACGTATGTATGTATGCATGTGTGTATGTATGCATGTATTTATGTATGTATGCATGCATGTATGTATGTATGCATGCATGTATGTATGTATGTATGTATGTATGTATGCATGTATGTGTACCGAGGGTCAGAGTTGGTATACGAACAGAAAACAAATATAAAAATAATGGACAACTTTAATGATGAATAAATAAATAAAGTACTCGCTATATCCGTGGTGGTGCTCTTACAAATGCTTATCCACCCTTAGCGACACAAACATAAACATATACCTTAACACAAATATTCCTATTCTATCCTACCTAACTATACGTGAGGGAACTGATGGAAAACGACCAAAATACACTCACGCCACAAATAATGTTTGAGAGTCACTGGGTCCTTCTGGCCGTCGTCCTTGTTTGAGAGGCAACTCCACATGCAGCCTTCGTCAAACATCAACCGAAAGACAGTCTTTTGCTGGTCCTCTCGGCAGCTGTATCCGGGAGGACAATTTACTGTTAGATATTAATAACAATGTTTTTTCAAGTGTGGCAAGGCTTTTAGGAACACTGAAGGCTTACCTGTCTGGAGCGGGGTCACGGAACACTAGTGACTGACCTCCCGCCCAGACCGGTATATATATCCTCAGTTCCAGTGACGTCACGCGTTTTTCCCATCATCCTCTTTCGCTAGTAGTACCTACTCTAACCATAACAAGGTATCTTAACGAGCGTCGAGAATACGAGGATTTACCGGTGATTCATTCCGCAAAGGAATCACCGTAATGATAGTTGGCCCGTTGTACTCGGTACACGGCTTTCCTCTTTAAAAAAAAATAAATCCTCGTATTCTCACACTCGTAAGAACATGAGTTTATATATTATCAACATAAGTCGGGACCGGTCTTCTTCTTCTTCTTCTTCTTCTTCTTTCTTCTTGTCTCTATGCAAGACTTCCGAGTCAGACGTGACTCGACCTCCTGGTCGGAATAGATGAAGCCAACTCCCACCAGTCCTGGCAAACTGAGCAGGGTGGTGATCCTCAGCGGGGCTTCACCAAGCCTTCGTCCTTGGGGGGGTAACATCCAGGTCCTTTCCCTGGGGCAGAGTCCAGAGCCCCCAGGATTGCGGTGATCACTGCTTCAGCTGCGGGACCAGTTTACCAGTTCGGCATCTCCTCGCCGCTGCAAAAGAGTTTTTATAGGCAGTAACCTTTCCTTTAACCACCCAGGGGTCTACTTACTACCATCTCTCCCTCTCAACACTCCTCTAGGAATTCCTCACAGGCCTTCGGGCTCTGCGTGGTTCCTCCGTGTCATCCTCATCCTCGGAAGGAAACACGATCTCGCTCATGTCGACTATAAAACCTCCATCACCCACAACTAGTGTTAACTTGTCCGCGGCACGGTGGATTGTGTCGCCGTTGACAGTGAGGTGATGGTTGTAATGATGGTTGTAGTAGTAACTGCCTCGTCCACCCTCGAAGTGGAGGAGTGTGTATTTGGCACCACCATAGTCGCCCTCACGTAGAAGTTAATATCCCTAACTACCGCGTCACACTCATTCGACTTTAAAATTTTAATAACATAGTATGGGCTTTCCGTTTCATTACCGTGGGCACCACCAACGAATCGAGCAAGGTGTTATCTCTTTTCTGTTTAGAATAATAAAGGACTCCATCTTCCTCTGATCGTGATGACCGACTTCTGAACACTCTGGTTTTATTGCTCCACCAAGCGCTTGTTCACCCACTTCTGTTATTTCCTCCTGGGGAAACCACGAGTCGCCTAACAAGTCTATCTGAGAATTCATAATTAAAATTTAATTGGAGGGGGAAAGGACGCCCGGCGATCCGAAGACCGCGACTCACTTAACAATCTGGGGACCCATGCCCGCGGGGAAGACTTTGAGCAGCCTTTCCACTAGACCGAAAGTGTGGTAAAAGTTTATCAGACATATTAATTACTAGTCTGGGAGTAACCCCAGTGTTCCTCAGGTTGAAAGACATGGGCATTGCAAATGGCACCTGTCAGCTTGTTCTTTACCCTCTCCCTACCCTCGCGGTCAAAACGTACCCCATCTGATTTTAAGGAGTACCAAAAGGGCTTAGCACCAAAGGTAATAAACCCCTTACCCCGCAGAGCTCTTTTTTGTAGTTTGTTGTTAACCCCCTTGGCCACTTTGTTGTAAGCCTCCTGTTCGATCTGAGGCCTCCAACGTGTTTCCGTCAATCGTGGCTCAATCAGACAAATCTTTACTTTGGGGGTACAACGAGCCTCCAGTTGTTCTACAATGCTCTTTATGTCACTAACGATGTCCGTTACTTTACACCCGGAGTGGATGTCATTACTCCCCAGCCACAAGATCACCATGTCATATCGGCCATTAAATACCGCGGTTAGGTGGTCATTGTTAAAAAATGACCGGGCTGTGGCCCTAGGTGACCTGAATATCTGAACCTCAACAGGCGAGGGCAAGTCGTCAAGGTGAGAGGGCACTTGGCTATGCCCTACGATCGCTACTTTGAACTTCATACTAATGCTACCACTAACACAAAAAAAATACACAATATATCACTATTAACACTACGTAAATATTTCAATCACCAATCACTAATCACTACTCTGTAAGGGAATAAAAAATTAACTGGAAGGGGGGCTAATTATCTATTTAATTAGCACACTGTAGCGTCCTCCGGACAACGTGGGCTGATGCGTAATTTGCATCTACACCGCTGCAACCACTGTACCGAGGGTCAGACGTTGGTATACGAACAGAAAACAAATATAAAAATAATGGACAACTTTAATGATGAATAAATAAATAAAGTACTCGCTATATCCGTGGTGGTGCTCTTACAAATGCTTATCCACCCTTAGCGACACAAACATAAACATATACCTTAACACAAATATTCCTATTCTATCCTACCTAACTATACGTGAGGGAACTGATGGAAAACGACCAAAATACACTCACGCCACAAATAATGTTTGAGAGTCACTGGGTCCTTCTGGCCGTCGTCCTTGTTTGAGAGGCAACTCCACATGCAGCCTTCGTCAAACACCAACCGAAAGACAGTCTTTTGCTGGTCCTCTCGGCAGCTGTATCCGGGAGGACAATTTACTGTTAGATATTAATAACAATGTTTTTTCAAGTGTGGCAAGGCTTTTAGGAACACTGAAGGCTTACCTGTCTGGAGCGGGGTCACGGAACACTAGTGACTGACCTCCCGCCCAGACCGGTATATATATCCTCAGTTCCAGTGACGTCACGCGTTTTTCCCATCATCCTCTTTCGCTAGTAGTACCTACTCTAACCATAACAAGGTATCTTAACGAGCGTCGAGAATACGAGGATTTACCGGTGATTCATTCCGCAAAGGAATCACCGTAATGATAGTTGGCCCGTTGTACTCGGTACATATGTATGTATGTATGTATGCACGTATGTATGTATGCATGTCTGAATGTATGCATGTAACTTTATATTCATGTATATATTCATGCATGTATGTATGCATGTATATATGTAAGCATGTATATATGTATGTATGGATATATGTATGCATGTATGTATGTATTTATGTATGTAAGTATGTATGCCAGCGGAAAAAACCTTTCTGTTCCTGTGGAGAGATCCAGTCAGAGCAGCATGTTGTGGCTGACTGTATTAGAACACAACACATACGCCAAGAATTTAACGTGCACACTTTTGAAAATCTAACGCTCGAAAGAAATGATTTTGCACGATTGTACACCGCATCCTTGCAGAGTTTTCATAATTTTTGTTGTATATTGGCATTTTATTGTTCAAATTTTGTATTTGTTTTTCGTTTGTTATTTTATATAATGGTCTAGTAATAACTATTTTAGTATTATAAATTTGATTTTATGTCCGTGGGAACTTTAACAATTTTCTAGTTTAAAATATATCACGTTTTATCTCATGTTGTTAGCTCCTTTTTGTTTTTGTTTTTTATCAAGTATCGTGGTATTTAGGGAGGTTGAGTTTGGTTTTCAGTTTGTTTGAATAATATTTTTTTTTAGCTATCTGTAGCCACAGTTCTGTTTTATCGATGATAATAATTTTAGTTATAGATACGTTTTAGTACTTTTATAATAATGTTGTTTTTGGAATTTAAATGTTTTTATGCATTTTTTTTGCCGGAATTCTTATCTTCCTTAGAATATTTTCATGAAAAAAAAAAAAAAAAAAAAAAAAAAAAAAAAAAAAAAAATATATATATATATATATATATATATATATTTATATTTATATATATATATATATATATATATATATATATATATATAAATATATATAAATATATATAAATAAATATATATATATATATATATATATATATATATATATATATATATATATATATATATATATATATATATAGATATATATATGTATATATATATATATATATATATATATATATATATATATATATATATATATATATATCTATATATATATATATATATATATATATATATATATATATATATATATATATATATATATATATATATTCTAGGATGGGTCTGGAGTTCACTTTTTAAGCTGATAATTATTTGCGTATGTGAGAAAAAAGTTATGTAATGAAAACTGAAAGAATTAATTATCAGAGTTTACCAGTGTAAGAGATGAAAGAGTGAAGATACTGGTTAAATCTTGCATTAGAAAGATGGACAGAATAGGGATAAGAAGAAGTAGAAAGTCTTGTGCAGCGAGGCCGCGGGAGGAGTGGAGGCATGCAGTTAGCAAGTTTAGAAGAGGAGTCAGCATGAAAATAGCGGCAGAAGATAGGTGAAGATGCAACATTGCGTCGGTGACTTAAAGAATCAAAGCAGTCAGAGGAGGAGAGTTGATATGTATGTTCATGAAAATATTCCAAGGAAGATAAGAATTCCGGCAAAAACAATACATAAAAACATCCTTAAAACTATAAAATTCATTTAAATTCCCCGAAAACAAATTTATTATAAAAGTACTAAAACGTATCAATACATTGATAAAACAGAACTGTGGCTACAGATAGCGAAATTTTTATTTATTTAAACAAACTGAAAACCAAACTTAACCACCCTAAATACCACGATACTTGATGAAAAACAAAAACAAAAACGAGCTAAATTTATGAGATAAAACGTGATATATTTTAAACTAGAAAATTGTTAAAGTTCCTACGAACATAAAATCAAAATGATAATACTAAAACAGTTATTACTAGATCATTATATAAAATAACAAACGAAAAACAAATACAAAATTTGAACAATAAAATGCCAATATACAACAAAAATTATGAAAATTCTGCAAGGATGCGGTGTTTAGTCCTGCAAACAGTGGCAAAATCATTTATTTCGAGCGTTAGATTTTCAAAAGTGTGCACGTTAAATTCTTGCCGTATGTGTTGTGTTCTAATACAGTCAGCCACAACATGCTCCTCTGACTGGATCTCTCCACAGGAACAGAAACGTTCTTCCGCTGGCATACATACTTACATACATAAATACATACATGCATGCATACATATATACATACATACATATATACATGCTTACATAAATACATGCACACATACATGCATGAATATATACATGAATATAAAGATACATGCATACATTCAGACATGCATACATACATACGTGCATACATACATACATACATACATATATACATGCATACATACATGAATACATATTTGCATAGATACATGAATGCATACATACATAAATATATACATGAATGCATACATCCACACATACACACATACATACATATATTCATGCATACATGCTTACATACATACACGAATGCATACATATGTGCAGGCATACATTCATACATACATACATACATACATACATACATACATACATACATACATACATACATACATACATGCATGCATACATACATACATACATGCATACGTACGCACATGCATACATATATACATGAATGCATACATACATACATGCATATATACATTCATTCATACCTATCTACATACATACATACATACATACATATATATAAAGTAATAACAATAGTGATAATTACAAGTAATTTATAGTTTTTTTTTCAGGATCCCGTTGTAGTGAGGTGATGGGTGTGGTTGTGGTTGGGGTGGTGGTGGTGGTGGTGACAACCCTAATCACCACCATTTATGCACAAACTCAACCACGCCGCTACAACCAGTTCTACCATAACTACAACTACCACCGCAACCATCCAACGCATTTTCAATATTCTGGTCATACAAGACATTCTGGTAGGACTAAGGAAGCCATACAGAAATCAGTTTGCGTATAGTTTGCGACAACCTGGAATTCATACTTATAACAGACACCAGCTGCAGTCCCAGACCTATAACCTTCCTCAGCCTATTGCAAAAACTCATAACTACAATCTACAACCTTCAAATCACCCTGAACTCCATCCTCAACTTCCGTCACAGTCCCAGCGTCACACACAACTTCCCCGGTCTCAACAAAAACAAACTTCATTTGCTCAGTCTCCTCCTCAAACTTCCACACAACATTTAAATGGACCTAAACTTTATCCTCAACTTCCATTACAAACTCAAAGTCACCCAAAACTTTCTCAGCCACGAGGACAGACTTCACCCCTTCTATCCAATCTACAAACTTCTACACACAACTTTCAAACTTCAAATGGATCTAAACTTCATGCTCAACTTCCGTCACAGTCCCAAAAACACCCACAACTTCCCCAGTTTCAAGAAGAACAAACTTCATCCGTTCAGTCTACTCTTAAAACTTCCATAAAACATTTAGATGGATCCGAAATTCATTCTCAACTTCCATCATGAACTCAGAGTCACACATATCTTCCTTAGCCACAAGGACAGATTTCACCCCTTCTATCAACTCTACAAACTTCCACATACAACTTTCGAACTACAGATGGATCGAAACATCATGCTCAGCTTCCATCACAACCTCTTAAACAGCCACAACTTCCTGGACAGACTTCTCAGCCTTCCAGGAACGCCACACAGGTAGACCATAGGCCTACGGTGCCGAAATTTGCACACTTGTTGTGGTTCCTTCACTAGCTGAGTCAGTATTACAATGGATGGCTACACAAGGAGGAAAGGTAATTGATGTCTTTTTTGTCATATTATGTCAACTTTTGATTATACGTTCATATAAAACAATAATTATAATAATGACAATAACCATATTGATAATAATAATAGTAATTACAGTGATAATATTAATAATAATAATATTAACATTAATAATATTAATAATAATAATAAAAAAAAAAAATCAAAATAATGATAACAATGATAATAATCATAATAGTAATAATAATAATATCAATAATAAG
The DNA here is from genome assembly GCA_036785275.1 of Cancer borealis. Lineage (NCBI taxonomy): Eukaryota > Metazoa > Arthropoda > Malacostraca > Decapoda > Cancridae > Cancer > Cancer borealis. Next base: position 17,368 of record JAXIVD010001470.1, on the reverse strand, counting down.
AATAGTAATAATGATGATAATAACGATAATAATAATAATAATAATAACAATAACAATAAAAAATAATATAGACTATTGAACCTAAGTAAGTGAATATGTTGGAAATCATGTTTGGAATTATGCTAATTTTGTCTTAAATGTAAACTCTTAGTGAAAAATATTTTCAAAATTTACCATATGTTTACTGCAAATACATACCAGTTGTATACATTTTCAATGACCTTATATAAAAAAATATATCTATATATATCTATATATATATATATATATATATATATATATATATATATATATATATATATATATATATATATATACATATATATATATATATATATATATATATATATATATATATATATATATATATATATATATATATATGTGTGTATATATATATATATATATATATATATATATATATATATATATATATATATATATATATATATATATATATATATATATATATATATTTATTTGAGGGGACCACAAATGTCCCCAGGTCCGACTGCCCCTCTGCTGACGACCTCGGGTGTCTTGACACTTTCTCTAACACTTTTATTCTCTATTTCTGCAAAATTCTTGGCCTTTGATCAAATTTCCAATCTGTGGAACACCATCTCTCCTCCACTAAGCCTCATCTTCTCTTCCTAACTGAAATACAGTGGTCTCTGACTACTGATAGCAGCCCCTTCTTTGTTTCCTCCTACTTTCTCTATCCTCATTTTCAATCATCGCAAATGTGCTTAATGACATTACTTACTCTCGTGCCTACAATCTTGAATCTTCAGAATTTTCTATCATCTGGCTAAGACTTCAATGTCCCCCTCTAACTAAATTCATCTGTGCTGTATATCTCTCACCTAATTCCTCTGACTATGTAAAATTCTTTGACTATTTGACTTCCAAAGTAGAGTACATCCTATCTCACGTTCATTATGCCGAGATTTTCATTTTAGGGGATTTAAATTTTCACCACCAGCTTTGGCTTTCATCTTCTTTCACTGACCACCCTGGTGAACAAACCTTCAACTTTGCTATCCTTCATGACCTAGAACAGCTAGTGCAGTTCCTTACTCGTATCCCTGATCGCCTTGGACCCAACATTCTTGATCTTTTCCTAACTTGCAACCCTTCAGCTTACTCTGTTATACTTTCCTCTCCGTTGGGCTTCTCCGATCACAATCTTATTTCTGTTACCTGTCCTATCACTCCAGTGCAGCCTCAGGACCCGCCTAAGCAGAGATGCTTCTGGAATTTCAACTCTGCTAAGTGGGAGGACCTGAGGCAGTATTATTCTGAAATTCCTTCGGATGATTATTGCTGCCATGTCAGAGATCCTTCTCTTTATGCTGAGCGCATAACAGAGATGATTATCTCAGGCATGGGACTATACATTCCTCATACTTTCTCTACTACTTAAGCAAAAAAAACCTGTTTTAACTCTGCTTGTTCTCGTGCTGTCAATGATAGAGAGGCGGCTCACAAACGGTACCGTAGCCATCCATCTGTTGAAACGCATGCCCTATATATTTCTGCCCGTAATCATGCCAAATATATTCTGCAACTTACTAAAAACTCTTTCATTGATAGAAAATGTCAAAGTCTTTCCAACTCAAACTCTTCTCGTGATTTCTGGCATTTGCTAATAAATTCAGAGGTGGGCAATCGGATTCGGAAGTCCGATTATCCGATTATCCAATTAATCGGACTCGCATTTTCGAATCGGATAATCGAATCGGACTAACCCCCGCCAAACGAATCGGATAATCGCAATCGGACTGCCGAAAATTTAAAGCGATTTGCGATTAATCCAGGTCGACGTCGTCTTTGTATTTTCGCAATAGCAGTTTCTTAATAAATTTTTCTATATTTTTCTCAAATAAATATATTTTCGCTTTATTCTATTCACACTTTAGTATTTTCTCTATAATATAATGCGCAAAATATCATGATTAATTATTAAATCATATAAATTATAATAAAAAGGTTATATTTTACAAGTATAAAGTTGGTATAATACGTGTTTAGTTCTGGTTTTTCGTACGCGTCTCATCGGTTAAGTGACGCGCCGCATCAGTTTAGAGCCAATCGTCGTGAGAGGAAATGCTGCTGCTGCTGCTAGGGCAAAAAAGCATTAAATTCCCTTTAGAAACATTGAAAATAGCTTTAAAAACATTGAATCGCTTTTAAAAATATCGAATCGCTTTTAAAAACTTTAATCGAAATCGGATAATCGGATAATCGCTAATCGGACTTGGATTTTTTGGCAACCGAATCGGATAATCGAATCGGACTTGATGAGCTGGCGAATCGGTAATCGCTAATCGGACTTCAATTTTTTCGAATCGCGCCCACCTCTTCT
>JAXIVD010001470.1:0-7500 GCA_036785275.1 Cancer borealis | reverse complement strand
ACAAACTGACACAGGAGACAAAACAAGTCCACCATATAGTATTGAAAATCAAGGTATACAAACAGGTACACACAGGAATAATGTCAGTGTTGCCCCTCAAACTGTAACACACACAAATATATACAAAACAGACCAAGAAGAAGCAAACAGCACCACATACACAACTAAACGTACACAGACTAACAGCTACACACCATCATTGTTCAATACGTACAGACCTATAACTAATGGAGTCCTGTGAGTGTTTGGGGTGCTAGCTGGTCGACTGGAGAGAGAAAAAATCCAGCTGAGATTGTTTATTATCGAAAATATTTACATATATATACAAAATAAAAATTCTAACAATAAGGATTTGTGTTTGTGTATGCGCGCTGTCTGGGGACAGTGGCCGAGCAGAATGCTCATCTAGCCATGCCGATGACGAAAGAAGACGTTAGAAGTGCGCATGAGGCGGCTGAAGACGCAAGAAGGCGTCGAAGAAGGCATGGGCCGCGCCGAACGCGCATAGGACGTACCGAAGACGCAGTGACGGCGTCTGAGAGAGGCGGGCACAGAAGGTGCCAGGGTGGGTGCTGGATGGGAGGGGTGACCCTTATAAATGGCAGCTACACAAGTGTGTAGTTTTCTCCTGACCTTAGGCTCAACCCTGCGAACCCCACGACGGAGGCAAGGCTTTTTGCCAAAGGAGTGATCTAGCGAATGAACCTTATAAGACTCAGGCCATCACACTGGGAGAATTATGCTCTGAACAGCACAGGCTAGAAGACACTTAGCGTCACTCCGGGGTCACCAATTATAGCCATGGTGCCCCGTGAGTGTTTGGGGTGCTAGTTGGTCAACTGGAGAGAGAAAAACTCAACTCCAGCTGAGGTTGTTTATAATAGAAAATATTTACATATATATATACAAAATAAACATTTAACAATAAGGATTTGTGTTTGTGTATGCGCGCTGTCTGGGGACAGTGTGCGCAGATTCGAAGGTGAAGGCTAGTTTGCAGCGCATTTAAATAAATGATAATATGCACAAAAGAAAAACGTGAATAAAGAATATATTATGTACACAATGAAATAATGAAAAATACAAAAAAAAACAAGGTTACATGAGTTTTAGCTGCGTCGGCACATTTTCTTTGCTGCGGTTGAAGAGAAAACGCGCTGCACTTGTGGTACTGCTACAGACCCAGTCAGTCATGGATTACGCACAGGTTTCGTGCACATAAACAAACACACTCAGTAAATATACAGGAGAAGGAAGAGTATGGTGATGGCTTCCTACAGGATCTGCCACCATTTCTGAAAGGATCTGTCGTCATAGAAAGGGCTGATCTGGATAGACTCGGAAATGTAGCCATTAGTGACAGCTGTATCATATCTATATCTGTAAATCACTGTTAACTAGTTTTAAGTTATTCATTGTTTTTAGCCGCGAGAGAGAGTGTGTGTGGGTAAGGGAATTTTCCATTCCCTCCCTAGAATTCACATGCCAGTCAGAGGCCACACGTGCCGCTTCCAATCAGGAACGCTCTGTGAGTTTGACGTCATCACAGGTCAACTCAGGCCAATCATAGTCGCGCATTTTTAACCGCGCGACCCCTTGGCTCCACCTACTCTTACTCCCAGTCGCCCGCCAGCACCACTTCTCATTCTCACTTCTCTCGCGGCCTCCACTCTGTCAAGTAGCTCATCATCTCTCAGCTCGCTACCACCATCAACAAGTCGTCATCTCTCTCAAGGCAGGCTAAGGTTTCATAGTCACTGTATATTTCTATATCTACATCAAGTGTGTTGTTCAATATATCATCTATATCAAGCCGTGTGTTTCAAACAAGACCTCCAGTATCATCCACATTACCTCTATCCTACTCCAAGCCACGCGGTGACCACGTGGTTACCAAACACATCTATTCCAATACAATTGGTGTGCAACGGTGGAATTCGTTCTTCCAAGCGACGAATTATCAAGATTCAGCCTCCTCCGTCATCAAGTCTCTATCCTCACCACGTGCATCGTTCTGCCAGTAAGTGATTCTACACACACGCCCTTGCCTCGCCCACCTCGTGTTCTCCTCTACGCCCTGCAGTCGCTTCCTTCGTTCAGGAGGTCTAACTGTCCACACACACCCTCTCCTGCTCCGAAAATACCAACCGTGACTCAAGATACTTAACTAACAATTTTCCTGCACCGGGTGTGACAATATTTTCCACAACGCCAGTGTTACCTGTGCTACATACTACTACATACTACATACTTTTCACAAATATAACAATGGTGAATACTCGAAACACTTCGACGACCAAGGAAGGGAACGAGGCTAAGGCAACTACCAATGACAGTGACAGTGACGTAAGCGCTTTATTTGAATCCCTGCCTGAGGACTATAAGACCGTGGTAAAGGTTATCACAGAAATAATAACGACTCGAATAAGTGATCAGCTAACTGACCTAAAAAAAGAACTAACAGAGAAAGACAAACAGATAAACCACCTAAAAAATGATGTAACAACACTGAAAAATCGAGTCGAAGACCTTGAACTCCACCTGGACAGTGTTGATCAGTATGAACGTCGGGATTCGGTGATTCTCTCTGGTGCTTCATTACCCCCAGAGACGACCCAAGAGAACACCACCAACTTAGTGACCCAAGTGATTAAAAACCAACTGAAAATCAACATCAAGGAGTCCGACATCAGTGTATCGCACCGTCTGGGGCCAAAGAGACAACACGACAGACCGATTATTGTCAAACTGGTAAATCGGTCTCTCAAACAGGACCTCGTTGGGGTGTGTATCCAGCTCAGGCCCCAACTATACATCAATGAAAGTCTAACACCCAAACGTAGAGGCCTGTTAAACAAGATACTCACCATCAGGAAAGAACACAAGCAAAAATTCCAACAGTGCTACACTCAAGATGGAAGAATCACAATCAAACTACGCAACTCTACAATCAAACACACTATTACTGATGAGAAGCAACTGATGTCCTTCCTGGAAAAGTACCCTGAGATGATGGACACATACAGACAGAGTGCTTCATCAACCTAACAACAACAACAACAACAACGACAACGACAACGACAACAACGACAAATGGGTTTAGTGCTACTACTGTTGTTACTACTACTACTACTACTACTACTACTACTACTACTACTACTACTACTACTACTACTACTGCTACTGCTACTACTGCTACTATTACTACTACTACTACTACTACTACTACTACTACTACTACTACTACTACTACTACTACTACTATTACTACTACTACTACTACTACTACTACTACTACTACTACTACTACTACTACTGCTACTACTACTACTACTACTACTACTACTACTACTACTACTACTACTACCACTGCTTCTACTACTACTACTACTACTACTACTACTACTACTACTACTACTACTACTACTACTACGACTACTACTACTACTATCTATACCACAAAGGTAAATGCCTATGTAGATATTTCTACTATAATTAAATCATTGTCAAATTACTAATGAGACCACTATCATATTGTTAATATTGCTATAAATATTCAGCTATGTACACTACTATATACTCCTCAAATCATTATTATTATAAATTACTATTATTACAAATAATTTACTTTATTAATATAAATTTCTGTTGTTGTCATTATTATAGTTATTATTGATAGTGATAATAGTGATGGTGGCGGTGGTGATGATGATGATGGTAGTGATCGTATTCTTCTTCTTCCTCTTTTTCCTCTTCTTCTTCTTCTTCTTCTTTTTCTTCTTCTTCTTCTTCTTCTTCTTCTTCTTCTTCTTCTTCTTCTTCTTCTTCTTATCATTATTATGTATAATTGTTTTTACTGTTACTATTGTAATAATTATTGTCTATTAATGTTTATTATATTGTAATTACTACTACTACTACTACCACTACTACTACTATTGTCGCTACTACTACTACTACTACTACTACTACTACTACTACTACTACTACTATTGTTGCTACTACTACTACTACTACTACTACTACTACTACTACTACTACTACTACTACTACTACTACTACTATTGTCGCTACTACTACTACTACTACTACTACTACTACTACTACTACTACATTTAAAGATACCTCCACCCTTTTTATTTGCATGGGCTCCACAAATTGGAGGTCATTAGCCCCAACTCTGGTCGCTAATGGCTGTGGCATCCAACCATAATATTCTAACCCCTAACCATATCCATCTACCCCTATATTTACATCCTTATTTAATCCCCTAACCTACCCACCCCTATTCTACTCTCTACCACTGTGGCTTCGCAATCAAGGTCACTTATGTCCGTGGTGGAGGGAGTGGCGTGCCTGGTACCCCGGAGACACAGGAGGGAAGACCTGAGAAGGGAGAATGAGAGGCGGCACCTCATCCAGGCGACAACATGGCTCCTTGGCTGGTGCTTCTTTTCTGCCATCAAATCGGCTAGTCTTGAGTAGAAGCACTTAGCCTTGGAGCCCATCCCGCCGGACGTGGTGAAGACAAGAGGCCGTGAAGGTGCCGTGGTCGACGTTGTGAATCCTTTCGCCATAGGTTCTCGTCTTCTCCTGCTCATTCCTACGGTGGGCAGCCTCCAGAGAGAGCTCGCGGTGACATGCTGCCATCGGGTCGAAGATCCGGACGTCGAAGAAGGCTCTCTGCCCCCTCGTCCAAAACCCCCGCAGCACTGACGTCAACTCGAGCTTCATCGGAGATGTTTGCCGACCTCAACCGCAGGTTTTCTCCTCCAAGTGGCAGAAGAGTCGGCTCGGTGGCGACGTCATGGCACACTCTCCTGAGCATGTTGGCTGTCAGGTCCTCACCTCGTCGTGCCTGATGCACACGAATCCCCCTTCTTGCAGGGTCATGTGTGGTCGATGTTGTTGGGGAACCACATGCACAGATGTTGGGGAGTCCTTCAACTGGCCAGCCATACCTCAGAGCAACGGCGTCGACAAATTCTTGTTTGTTGAGGTTGAAGCCTCTTGCTCTGATTGGCAGTGACGTAGCCAGTTAGACGCTCCCGTCTCTTGTGCAATATGGATTTTTCGCACAGTCGCGGCAGGCACGATGGTCTTCAGGCGTTCAAGGCTGTCTTCTGCTCTTGTTGCCTGTCTAGGGAAATTTGTTCCTTTGCTCAGCGATCGCATTTTGGTCTATTCCCCGTGTGCGTCCTGAGCAACTATCTTTACTGTGAGGGGACTTGGCTAGGTTGATGGAGTTGAGGTGCTCCCTAGTTGCCAACCTCTCAGGAGAGTGATCCCCATCCCGCCCAGTCTTGGTGGAAGTTCGAGCAGGGCCCTCTCGTCATCCCCCAGTGCTGGAGACCTCAGTAACGCTGGAAGGAGGGGTGTCCTTATAGCGTTTTCCAGCGGTCTGAGGAGAGGGCTGATGCCTGGGATGGTGCGCATGACGTAATTCCACCGATGTTGTAGGCCATGCGTGTAGGCGAGTATGCTGCGTGAGGGCGCCGTCCCTAGCTATATCAGATAGGATTTCTACCTCCCTCACCACTCGAGCACTTTTTCTCCTACATACTCCTTCTTGAACTCCTCTGTTCTATAACAGCACCCAAGTGCCGCTGCCCGTCCTTTGTTATTATTACCCGCTACACCGAAAATATCCAGAGCGTGGTCATAAAGTCGGATTTCACATTAAGGACGGACTTAGCTGCTTTGGGTGTGTATGCCTATGGTGGGTCCATTGTCCTTTATCAATCCCACCAACTTTCCAGTCTGATTTGTGCCGCCCCCGAAAGGTCGTCGCATATGCCACTTGCTTCACCTTGGTTGTTTTCAAACGCAATCACATCCTGAAGCTCTGAGAGACCTATTGCGTACTTAGCCATGGGCCACTGGTCACCTGTGTGTGTCCCTCCATTGACTTGAGCACTTAAAACAATTATAACTACTACTATTTACAAACATGCACATGGGTTCACCATACGGTGTTTCTACGTATGTAGGCTAGAGAGGGACATTTGATTTTAATATTGTGAAGCATTGTCTTTCTGTTAATGGAATTAAACGCATTGATCGTCCTCTAACAGTACCGCGGTCACAATCCTTTCCCGCGTAGATCTCCCTCATGGCGTGGATGGCTGCTTCCCCCCCTGCCTGGTGTCCTGCGCACACTTGCAGGTTCCCAGCCGCCTCCTTACATCCTCCTTGACAACTGCCATGATGGCATTTACCCACGATGCGACGGAGGACTTCGCCGAGGCCAATGGGCCTCATCCTGGCTTTTGTATCCAGAGGAATAAGGGCGCAGCATGGAGGGCGTCGATATGTGACAGTGGGTGGGCAAGCTTCCTCGCTAGTGCTGCTAGGGCTCTACAGAGATCACGAGCGCCATCTGCCACAGATGAGCTGCTCAATAGCGGCGCCATCCTTTTGCATCCAGACCTGAGGACACAGCACTGCCGGGGTCTGGAGGTGATTCTTCCACACCATCTCACGCGGTTTTCATGTCGATGAGTAACTTCGGTTTGGTGGTGTGTGTCGTCCGTGCTGTCGGAGTCCTATGATTGCGACTGGTGGAGTTGCTTAGATTAGCTAGGGCGATGTTCCAATGAGTGAGCAGACAATCAAAATTACTGTGTAGGTGAGTGGAAGATGACGAAGGTTTCGGGACAGTGAAGGATGAAGGAGGATTTGTTGAAGGGTGATGGGGGGGTGAGAGGGTATGTATGTGATGATGGTATGGGTAGTATGGAGAAGAAGTTTATTATTGGGGGTGGTGTAGGAATGTTTAGATAGAGTTATATGGGTATGAAGGATAGGGTGATGAAGGTTGGGAGAAAGGTTTGAGGGGGGGGGTTGTTGTAGTGGGGATGTGTTTTAATGGGGTGTGATTTGGGGGGGTAGGGGAAGTGGGGTATGGTGTGGTATGATTGGATGTGTAGGTGGTGGGGGTGGTGATGATATAGTGTGAGGGAGGGTTTTGGGAATGTTTATAAGTTAGTAGTATAATTGGGAGTGTGAATAAATGAGTGGGTGATGAAAAGGGTTTGAAGGAATGTGGGGTGTGAAGGTAGAAGTGGTGGGTGGGAGGGAATGTAGTGGGGGGGTGGGGGGGGGGGGAGAGGGGAGGGAGAGGAGAGGGGGGTTGTAGGAGGGGGGTGGGTTTGGAGGAGGGAGGAGGAGTGGGGGGAGGTAGGGAGGGGGGGAGGGGGGGGGGTGGGGGGGTAGGGGGGGGGGTGGGGATAGGGGGGAGATAAAAAATGGGAATGAGAAGGGGGATAGAATGAGGTGGGGTTGAAATGAGGGAGGGTGAAGAGGGGGGAGATTGAGGGAGAGAAGAAGAGAAAGGAAAGGGGGATAGGAAAGGGGGGGGGATAAATGAGAAGGGAGTATGGGTGTATAGGGTGGGGGGGAGAGAGGGATATAGATATGGGTGTTATGGGTGGGTGAAAGGGGGGGGTATGTGTATTATGGGGGGGTGGTGTGGTTGGTGGTTGTATGGTATTTGTTGTG
>JAXIVD010001469.1:45000-85251 GCA_036785275.1 Cancer borealis | reverse complement strand
AGACTGTCATGTGTTACCTTGATATTTATTTATTCATTAATTTTATGTATTTATTTATTTATTTAATTCATACATGCATTTATTTGTTCATTCATTCATTCATTTATTCATTTATTTATTCATTCATATATTATTTTGTTCATTCATTCATTCATTCATTTGTTAATTCATTCATTTATTTATTAATTGATTTATTTATTTATTCATCTATGTTAAATCATTCATTTGTTGATTATTTTTTTAATTCATTCGTTCATTCATCAAAATAAACATACATATATACATAACGTATTATATGTATGTGCGTATATGTATAGGTGCGTACATGTGTGTATATAATTAAGTAGTAGAAATAGTAGTAGTAATAGTAATAGTATTTAGAAAGCAATCAAAGAAAGAGGAAGAGGAGGAGGAGGAGGAGGAGGAGGTACTGCGCAGATGGAAGGAGGAGCTGCGGCCATCTTGGAGGAATCGGAGAGGGAAATGTCGGCTTGTGGGTGGAGGAGTGGAGGGAAAAGGGGGGTGAGGGAGGGGAAGGGGGGTTGGCGTCACTGGTATTGATCAAAGCGTGTGAGGGGAGCGCAGACCCCCTTTTTACCCTGCCCCCCCTTCCCCTCTCCTTCCCTCCCTCTTCCTCCTCCTCCTCTTCCTCCATTGCAGAGTCAGTGTCATTTGTGTGTTTCTCTTTGTCTTCTATTCTTTATTATTGTTCTATTGTCTTCTTCTTCCTCTTCTTTCATCTTTTTTTATTGTCTTCTTTTTGCATGTTTATTTGTTTTTTTGTTTTCTTCTATTTCATTTTTCTTTGGTTTTCTGTCCGTCTTCTATTTTTTTTTCTGTGTTTTTCTTTTTTATTTACTTTGTTTTGTTTTGTACTTTCTTGTCTTTTTTCTTTTATTGTCTTGATCTTCCTTTCTTTATTCCATTCCCATTTTTCTTCTTCTCTTGATTATCTAATTCCTATTTGATTTCTTTGTTCTCCTCTTCTCATTTTCTTTTTCTCTTCTTCCTTTTCCTCATCCTCATCCTCTTCTTTTTCTCTCCATATATCTCATTTATTCCCTCTTTCTCTAGTTTTATCAATTTTTCCTCCACATCCTTTTTTTTTCTCTCCACAACGAAATTTCTCCTCCATTTTTCCTCCAAATTTCCTTCCATTCCTCAATCTCTCCATTGTATTATTAATTGTGTATGTTTAGTTCAGTTAAGAGTTAATGGATGTATATTTTGATTATCCATGTATGTATTTATGTGTATGTAGGATTTGAGACAAGTGTACACATGTATTGGTATTCATGTATGTAAGTATTTTGTGTATGTATGTATATGTGTGTGGAGAAGGTATGAGGAAGCTGATAATGATGATGATGATACTTAATTGCGTCCCATTATCTTTGGTAATTACCCTCATATTACTATTTATCTATACATCCATAGACGTTATCCTACCCTAGATGATAGTAATTAATTAGACCCCCATTATCGCTACCAATTACTATTATCTTTCATCCTATCTACTTATCTAGTTCGTTATTTTTTTAGGTTAATGTATTTTTTGTAAGTGAATTATTTTGAGTTTTCTGTGGTGTCTATTATTATTATTATTATTATTATTATTATATTCATGTATATACGTAATTCTACCTTTATATACCAACCGCTAATGTATATATCCTCTCTCTCTCTCTCTCTCTCTCTCTCTCTCTCTCTCTCTCTCTCTCTCTCTCTCTCTCTCTCTCTCTCTCTCTCTCTCTCTCTCTCTCTCTCTCTCTCTCTCTCTCTCTCTCCTCTCTCTCTCTCTCTCTCTCTCTCTCTCTCTCTCTCTCTCTCTCTCTCTCTCTCTTTTCTCTCCCTCAGGTGGTGAAGTACTGCGAACATGTGCACGGCAAGTGGCATTTCAGTGAGGTTCGCGCCATCTTCAGTCGCCGTTACCTGCTACAGAACACGGCACTCGAGATATTCCTGGCCTCGAGAAGTAAGTACTCACCTACCTACCCATTAAAAAAAAAAAAAAATGAAAAAAATCAACCATGTAATCCATTTCCTTAAACCAGCTAAACCCGACCTCAAATTTTCTTCACCAACCCACACATACGCTTTTTTTTTTTCTTGAATAAACCAAACCAGATTTTTCCTCACAAACTTAACCCAAAACAACCTAACCATCTCCCATTTTCTTTCCTCTTCCTCTCCGCAGCGTCCGTTTTCTTCACGTTCCCGGATCAGGCCACCGTGAAGGTAGCTAAGGCATTACCGCGTGTGGGGCGTGGGCATCAAGTATGGCATCCCACAGACACGCCGCGCTTCCCTCATGTCCCCCAGGCAGCTGTTCAGAGCCTCCAACATGACTCAGAAGTGGCAGCGGAGGGAGATATCCAACTTTGAGTATCTGATGTTCCTTAATACTATTGCTGGTGAGTGGATAGTGGTGTGGGTATGTGTGGATATTTTTAGGGTATGTGTATATTATTGGGAGGATGTTTCTGAGTACGTGTGGATATTAGTGTGGTTATTTGGGGTCAGTCTATCAGTCAATGAGTCACCACCACCACCATCACCTCCTCCTCCTCCCTCCTCAGGTCGTACTTACAATGACCTGAATCAGTACCCAGTGTTCCCTTGGGTACTCACTAACTTCGACTCGCCGGAACTCGACCTGTCGCAGCCTTCCAACTACCGCGATCTCTCCAAGGTGAGGGAGAGAGAGAGAGAGAGAGAGAGAGAGAGAGAGAGAGAGAGAGAGAGAGAGAGAGAGAGAGAGAGAGAGAGAGAGAGTTTTGTTCTATTGAAATTATATATATTGTTTCATCCATGTTCTCTATTTCTGTATTTATTTTTATCGAACACACACACACACACGCACACATATACAATCATTAACCTCACTTATATATATATATATATCTTACTCACAATTTTCACACACACACACAACACACACACACACACACACACACACACACACACACACACACACACACACACACTCCCTCCTTAACAGCCCATTGGATCGTTGAACCCGTCACGCCGAGCCTTCTTCGAGGAGCGCTATTCCTCCTGGGACCACGATCAAATTCCACCCTTCCACTACGGGACTCACTACTCCACCTCGGCCTTCACGCTCAACTGGCTCATCAGACTGGTAAGTGGAGCGTGTATGTATGTATATATGGATGGATGGATGGATGGATGTATTTGTATATGTATGTATGTGTGGAAGGTGGAGTTATATATGTATGTGGATGTATATATATTTCTCCACCTGAGTCTTTTTATTTAACTAGCTTATTAGACTGATAATTGGAGCGTGTATGTATGTCTGTAATAGGAGGTGGGGTTATGTGTGTATAAAGGTAAATATATACATTTTTCTCTCAAGTCCTCCTTATATTTTCATCAATGTTTTTTATTTACATATTACATCCTTCTTATCTAATTACCCTTTAACATCCTTTTTTTTTATCTTCTTTATATATATATGATCATTTTTACACGTTAACTTACCTTCCTCTTCCCGCCTCTTTTTTCCCGCCAAAATTTCAGGAGCCCTTCACGACGATGTTCTTGTCGCTCCAAGGCGGGAAATTCGACCACCCGAACCGCCTCTTCTCCTCTGTTGCAATGGCTTGGAAGAACTGCCAGCGTGATACCTCCGACGTCAAGGTAAGGGGGTGAGAGAGAGAGAGAGAGAGAGAGAGAGAGAGAGAGAGAGAGAGAGAGAGAGAGAGAGAGAGAGAGAGAGAGAGCATAATATGAAAAAAAGAATGTGAGAATTAAGCTTGGGTATAGATATAAAAGTAGTTATAAGACGTATCAGAAAAAGAAGAGAAGGAAAAAAACCTACAATTAAGAAAGAAGGAAATAGAAAATGACAAATTACCTATAAGTATAAAAAAAAAAAACAAGAAAAACCACTAATAATAATAACAATAAGAAGAAGAAAAATAAAAAGAGTAACAATAATAATAATAATCATAAAAATAATAGTAACCCCACCTTGTCTTCCCCTACAGGAGCTGATACCTGAGTTTTATTACCTGCCGGAGATGTTTGTGAATTGGAACCGGTACAAGCTGGGCGCCACTGAGGAGGAGGGTGTGGTGGACGACGTGATGCTGCCTCCCTGGGCCACCTCACCCGAGGAGTTTGTCAGGATCAACCGTATGGTGAGGGAGAGGGAGAGTAACGTTACATATTTCTTTTGTTTATTCAAGAACTCTCAATTTAATTATTTATTCATTCAGTCATAAAAAAGAGAGAAAGTAGTGGGGGGGTTTTTCTCTTCATTCATTCATTCATTTGACACACGGCCTCATATTCATCCTCTCTCTCCCCCCCCCCCCCCCCCCCCCCCCCCCGCCAGGCCCTTGAGTCGGAGTTCGTGTCGTGCCAGCTTCACCAGTGGATTGACTTGATCTTCGGGTACAAGCAGCGGGGACCCGAGGCGGTGCGGGCCACTAATGTGTTCTATTACCTCACCTACGAAGGATCGGTGGACCTCGACACCATACAGGACCCAGTCATGAGGGAGGTGAGCACAAAGGACGTTATATACACACACAATTATAAAGAATATATAGAATAAAAAAATTACGTAGAACTACAAAAAATATTACATAGAATTACAAAAAATTACATGGAATTACAAAAATATATAGAATTACATAAAATTGTATTACTTAGTTACTTAGAATTACAAAAAAAATACATATAATCAAATAGAATTACAAATAATTATATAGAATCACATATAATTACATGAATCAAGCAAACCTTCTTTCCACAGGCAATTGAAAACCAGATCAAGAACTTTGGTCAGACGCCTTCCCAGCTTCTGATGGAGCCCCACCCACCCAGGTCATCTGCCATGCATCTGGTGAGGTCACAGAGGGTCAGGTCAGGTCAAATTAGGTCACTCATTATAATTACTTGCGTCACAAATATTGGATCCAAGGTCGTTGAAAGTAGGCTTTTTTTTTTTTTTTTTTTTTTTTTTTTTTTTTTTTTTTTTTTTTTTTTTTCATCTCACTAACACTCCCCTTTTCTCCCCTCCCCCACCCCCCACAGTCTCCCCTCATGTTCTCCGGAGTGTGTGAGGACGTGTGTATGGTGATGAAGTTTGTGAGTAACTCTCCCATCTGTCACATCTCCGCCAACACGTACCCCCAGCTACCCCTCCCCTCCGTTGTCACCATCACTAACAGTCACCACTTCGCAGTCAACCGATGGAACACTAATTACTCAGGTACGTACGTGGGTGTGTGTGTGTGTGCTTTATTTTATTTATTTTTCATTATTTTATTTTTTGTTATTATTTTTTAGTAGTGTTTTCAACTCTGCATTTTCTTTTTAATCTTCAATTTTGTCATGTATGTAGTATTCATTTCCTTCCAGTTTCGTTGTGTTTTTGCTTTTCTTTCCTTAAATCAGTTACTAGTCAGTCCATCTTACTTAGTTATAGAAAGAAGAAAAATACATTAATAGTTATAGAAAAAGAATTAACGTTATTTCGTGTCCTAATATTATTTTCTTTTTTCTTTAGTGAACGTTCAAAGTCCAAGTTACGCTGAAGGCACACAGTCACCTTCCACTCTACTGCCACTCTCCATGGATCCTGTTTTACGTAAGTCACTCTGTTATTAGCAAACCTTTCTTCTTTCTTTCCTTTCAATCCTTTCTTTCCATAATTCCTTCACCCATCTCTTTATCGCCCTCTACATTTATATATCTTTCCATAATCCCTTCACACACACACACACATACATCTTTTCTACCACCACCCACCATCTTTACCTCCTCCCTCAGAGCAAGCAGCCTCCAACGCATCTAGCAGCAGCAGCAGCAGCAGCCAACTCAAGCGCCATCTAGGAGACAATTTCAGTCAGAAGGTTCGGATGAGAAGCAATTGTTTCGTCACCACCGTCGACTCTCGCTTCATCATTGCGTGTGGCTTCTGGGACAACAGTTTCAGAGTGTTCAATACGGAGACAGGTGAGTGGTGGTGGTGGTGGTGGTGGTTGTAGTGGTAGGAGTGGTAAGAATAATGGTAGTTGTAGTAGGAATTTAAATGTAGTAATAGTAGTGGTAGGATTAGTGGTAGTTGTAGTAGTAATCATACCATTTTAATACTGTGGTGTAAATTATACCAATACCACACACACACACACACACACACACACACACACACACACACACACACACACACACACACACACACACACACACACACACACATACACACACATACACACACACACACTCCCAAAAACAAAAACAGACATGAATCACCAATTTTGCATTTCAGTCACTAGAATGGACGTAATTTTTATCTAGTTTGCAGAAATGTTTTTTGTATATTCAATCATCAAAGGAAAGTGATTGTGAAATGACTAAGTATGTATGTATGTGTGTGTGTATATATTTGTGTATGTATGTGCGTATTGAACACTTATAAGCCGCTTGTAATATGTAAGTATTACAAAAAGCAGTATCGTCTCTTACTTAACAATAATACAATACAATACAATGCAACACTTACAATTGCAACACAAAATATTTAAAAAATCACATATTTACCAAAACCACAATTAACTTACATTCATTTACAAAACTTAACCTCAATTTGCTCCACAGAAAAGAGAAAAAATGTCAAGAAATGTATCGAGAAAGTATTTGTTGCATTATAGAATTGTTCCTCTTTGTGTTGCATTGCACGTTGCAGCGTCAAGGAGGAAGGAGAGTGGAGATGAATGCAATAAGTAAGATGAAGGAGGTGGGAGTGAGGAGGAGGCTGCAAAGGTCCCGTTGTAAGGAATGTTCTGCAAAGGAAAACCAGGAACAACATGTTTTAACATGTATACAAACGGGATACTTTTTTAATCTTGATGAATGCTTTTTTTTAAGTGAATGTGTGGTTTGTGGTATTATTTGATTATTTCCGTGTGTGTCATTAGCATTGTCATTATTATTATTTATTATTGTTATGCTCAGGAGATTAGCAACACAAAGGTATTTTCAGGTATATTACAAATATTGCAAACAGGCTTTGGTTCCTTCTCTTCCTTTCTCTATATTTTAATAAAGAAAACCTGGAATTATTTGAGACAAAATTGTGTTTTTATTGGTGTAAGTGTTACTTTTATGCATTATAAGTCAGGGCAAGGAACACTGAACACTTAACACACACACGCATACATACATACATACATACATACATAGCTGTACACACAATATAGTTATCAAAAACTTTTCATCTCGAATGAA
The DNA here is from genome assembly GCA_036785275.1 of Cancer borealis. NCBI lineage: Eukaryota > Metazoa > Arthropoda > Malacostraca > Decapoda > Cancridae > Cancer > Cancer borealis. The sequence continues at coordinate 77,988 of JAXIVD010001469.1, read as the reverse complement.
ATCAATTTTTTCCCAAACAAACCAAAACAACAAACAAAAGACAAATTTTCCCCTCAAATCTATTACACTTTGATAGAAAACAAATTTTTGATAACAATGACTATCTTTGAACCAATTTTGCCGCCAATCCAACACCAATTTTTGTTGTGTTGTGTCTTTTTTTTGCCAACAGCTAAGATCGTGCAGATAGTGTTTGGCCACTATGGTGTGGTGACCTCCCTCAGCCGCAGTGAATGTAACATCACCAGCGATTGTTACGTAGCATCAGGCTCGCATGACTGTACGGTGCTGCTATGGCACTGGAACGCGAGGACACAGGTACTAAAGAGGCTCAACACACACACACACACACACACACACATGCACGCACGCACGCACGCACACACACACATGCTCATACACGCACACAGATATACATTGACGCACATAGTATAGCTGTCTGTTGCCCTCTTATATTCTTACTTTTGTTTCATTGTTTGTTATTGTTGTATATGTGTTTTTTCACCTCCTTTCCCCTCCTCCTCCTCCTCCTCCTCCTCCTCCTCCTCCTCCTCCTCCTCCTCCTCCTCCTCCTCCTCCTCCTCCTCCTCCTCCTCCTCCTCCTTCACTCATCTTTGCAGTGCCAGTAAGGTAAAAACACACACACACATACTTTCCTCCACCCATCCATCCACCCCAACCCACTCCCCGTCTAATCAAAATGATTTATATATTTTTTTTTTTGCAGGAAGAATAAAACAAAATGTTTTTAGAAAAGAAAGGGAAAAAATATAATTTCCTGTTTATCTTAATTTGAATTATTTTTAAAGGGGGGACAACTTTGTTATTATTATTATTATTATTATTATTATTATTATTATTATATATATATATATATATATATATATATATTTTTTTTTTTTTTTTTCTCTCTCTCTCTCTCTCTCTCTCTCTCTCTCTCTCTCTCTCTCTCTCTCTCTCTCTCTCTCTCTCTCTCTCTCTCTCTCTCTCTCTCTCTCTCTCTCTCTCTCTCTCTCTCTCTCTCTCTCTCTCTCTCTCTCTCAATCTTAATTTCCTTCCTTCCCCTTCCCTCATCATCCTCCACCACTTTCTAAAACCAACCTTTCTTTCACTCTATCTCACTTTTTTCCCGTCCTGTCCCCTTCTCCCTTTTTTCCCCCTTTTTCCACCTCTCCCTCTCCCTCTCCCCTTCTCCTTCTCCCCTTCTCCTCCTCTCCCTCTCCCTCTCTCCTTCTCCCCTTCTCCTTACCCTCTCTCCCCCTTTCTCCTCTTCCCTCCCCCTCTAGAACTAACCCTCACCCCCTTCTGTTCTCCCCCCACAGATGATCATGGGGGAGGGGGACGTGCCCACCCCCCGCGCCACCCTCACAGGACACGAGACAGAGGTGACAGCCGTGGTCATATCCGCTGAGCTGGGCCTCGTGGTGTCCGGCTCTAGAGGTAAGGAGGGGCGGGAAGGGGAGGAGGAGGAGCAGGAAAAGACTGATGTAATATAGATAACTAACATAACACCTAATCGAACCACATATTACCACTCCACACATCCAACATATGATCCACCCTAACCTTACCTTACCCCCCCCCCCCCCCCCACCCTCCAGACGGCCCCGTGCTGATCCACACAACGTCGGGTGATCTGCTCCGCTCCCTTGAGGCTCCTGGCGGCTTCCTGTCCCCGGAGAATGTTGCGTTGTCTCGCGAGGGTCTGGTGGTGATCAACTACGACCGAGGCCACGTGGCTGCCTTCACTATGAACGGGAAGAGGCTTAGGCACGAGTCTCATAATGATAACATACAGGTGAGTGTGTGTGTGTGTGTGTGTGTGTATTAGTATTAGTATTATTTATCATTTCTCTGTTTCCTATTGCTAAAGCCAATTATATTCCTTCTTCCTAGGTGTATTATTACTATTTCTCATTTTCCTCTTTTTTCCGATTACTAAAACTAGTCACCTATTATTAGTCTTTCCTATCCTCTTTTCCTCTTCTTTTTCCTCTTACTCCTTCCCCATCACCTATCAATCTTTCCCATTCCTTCTTCCACTTACTATTACCACATCACTAAGCCCATCCCCCATCCCCCATCCCCCATCCCCAGTGTGTGATCCTGAGTCGTGACGGGGAGTACATGATGACGGGGGGTGAGAAGGGCATTGTGGAGGTGTGGCGAACCTTCTCCCTCGCACTCCTCTACGCCTTCCCAACCTGCGACTCTGCCATCAGGTCCCTGGCGCTCTCCCACGACCAACGGTGAGGAGAGAGAAAGAGAGAGAGAGAGATATTATGTTACGAAATAGATGCGTGTAGATTTGTATTTGTATAGATTTACATAGAAGCTTAGCTCATATATACCCTTGGAGCAGAAAATATCTTTAAATAAATAACACAATAGAGAAACTTAGTCAAAAATACAGAAGTAAACATAGAGAGTAAAAGAGAGAGAAAGAGAGCGAGCACCACAACATAACCCGTCTCTTTGCAGGTTCTTGATGGCTGGCTTATCTACAGGTTCCATTGTGGTGTTTCATATAGACTTCAACAGGTGGCACCACGAGTTCCAACAACGGTACTGAACCACCTAACCTAACCTCACCTCCACCACCACCCCCCACCTCACCTGTCTTCACCCCCCCATCCCCCCACCTTGGCCTGCGTTGTGGGAGGAGCCTCAGGTGAACAAAATAACAGGTGTAAATGCATAAGTAATGATAGGTTATTACAGGTGTACATTGATTGACACACCTGTTTGTTAATTGCGATACAAGATAACACAACCTGATTGGATTGGATTGGAAGGTTAGGTAATGGATGGATGTAAGTGGATGTTATTTGATAGTTGGGTTTTGTCTGTCTATATTGTAAGAGAGAAAGTTTTTTTTTTTTTTTTTTTTTTTTTTTTTTCTGTCATTGCCGTGAAAAAAATTTAGATTTATATCACAAAATGACATTCCCAATTCCATGATAGATTGAATTTACACACACATACATACACCTACATACACATTATCGTGCATACACAACCACAGTAAGCTACCGTGTGTGTGTGTGTGTGTGTGTGTGTGTGTGTGTGTGTGTGTGTGTGTGTGTGTGTGTGTGTGTGTGTGTGTGTGTGTGAACGTAAATTAATGGACGAAAATTATACAAAAAGGCAATGACATGAAAATTTTGGAAAAAAAAAAAAAAAAAGTTAAATTATTAGCTAGTAGCTATTAGAAGTAATATTTTCTTTTAAAAAACTTTTTTTTCTCTTTCATCTCTGAAAATGATTCGTTTGTGTTGTGAAGAGGAAAGGGATTGTGTATTTGTGTGTATTTTTATGTATTATTCTGTATTTATGTCCTCATGGTTTTCTTTCAGTGTTTTATTTGTGTGTGTGTATAGTTATATATTAATTGTTTTTTATATATATGTGTGTGTGTGTGTGTGTGATTTATATGACTTCATAAACATTCCATTAAGTTATATGGGGCATGAGAGAGAGAGAGAGAGATTAGTCTTTTCATTATTTTATTGCAATTTTATTTTCTCGAGAACAGTGAGTACATGTGTGTGTGTGTGTGTGTGTGTGTGTGTGTGTGTGTGTGTGTGTGTGTGTGTGTGTGTGTGTGACACCAATATTTTCTTTCTATCTTTGCAAGTGTACGTTTATATCTAAACACACACACACGCACACACACACACACACACACACACACACACACACACACACACACACACACACACACACACACATACACACACACACACACACACACACACACACACACACACACACACACACACACACACACACACACACACACACACACACACACACACACTGCTAGTCATGCTCGTTCTGTCATGATTAAAAAGAAATGTACTACTATTATTATTATTATTACTATGTTCATGACTACAAACATACATACGTACACACATACACAGCAATACATACATGTGACTGTATGTACATATGTGTATGTATGATGAAAACACATTATTTTATCTTTTTATTATTATTATTATATATAGTATTTTTAGACTATATAATTATTGAATGTCAAAAAAAAAAAATGTCCTTCCTTTTGATATAGAATCGTTAGAGGACCAAGAAACATAATAATAATAATATAACAAATTTGGCTTTGAAAAAAAAATGCTAGGCCCACACAACGTAATTATTGCATAGGCTGTAGCTGTAGCCAAAAAAATTATATTACATAGGCATACATTTTAACCTTCTTAGGCCTAATTAAGAGAGAGAGGGAGAGAGAAACTTTTACTATATTTTTCATTTCTCAAGGCACTCCGTTAAAGAAAGAAAGTTAGAGAAAGAGAAATAATTAGAGAGAGAGAGAGAGAGAGAGAGAGAGAGCCCAGCCAGGTATACACTTTCTAGTCAGGTGTTGCATGTGCCAAAAAGAATGAAAAGAAAACGATAAACAAATATAAAAAAAAAAGCGAAACCGATACACAAACAAACAAATAGATGCACTCACTAGGGGGCGACGCAAAGCTTTTTATTAATGTTATTTTTTATACACTAATGTTTTCTTTCTTTTATTTTATTTTTCTTCTTGTTCTTCATACTCTTGTTCTTCTCTTTTTTGTTTATATAGAGGCAGCGAGCTTAGAGAGAGAGAGAGAGAGAGAGAAAGAGAGAAAGAGAGAGAGAAGAGATAAATGGAGGAGAGAAGGTAACTGAGAAAAGAAGAGAGAGAGAGAGAGAGATAATGAATCACACTTTTTCAACTACTACTACTACTACAGTTGTTGTTGTTGTTGTTGTTGTTGTTACTATCATCATAACAGTCTTTGAGTTAGTTAGTTTGTTTGTTTCTTTGTATGTTCTCTATCTATCTATCTATCTATTGTTTGTTTGTTTGTTTGTTTGTTTTCTGTCTTGCAAAACACTTTCACTTTCACTTTCACTTTCACTGCTTGTAACCTAACTTGAAATTCATAAAAATACATAATTTAAAAAAAAAAAATACAAAAAAAATAATAATCCAATGTATGTATGTACGTAAAAAAAAAAAGTAAGGGAGAGCGAGAAGAGTCAAATTGATACATACATACATACATACGTTCATACATCCACTCACATATACACATGCACCGTGCAATGTAGTAAAATATAAATCAAAAAAACTTGTATACATAGAAATTACAAGTCACCACCACCACCACTACCACAGCTGCCCCCCCCTACGCCCCCTACCAGACCACAAACAGCCCCCCCACACACACACACCCTTTGACCCCCAATTCCTAGTATGAGAAGTTAGACTATTCAGCTTTTTTCGAGATGTAAAAAAAAATAAAAAATAAAATCAATAAATAAAGTAGTGGAGCATTTGAATAGTAGAATAGCAGGAAAATAAATAAATAGTTAAGTATACCATGCAAAAAAGACAGGAGTGTGAGTGATTAGAGACAGCTAGAGAGAGAGAGTGAGTGAATGTTTGTGTGTGTGTGTGTGTGTGTGTGTGTGTGTACGTGTGTGTGTGTGTGTGTGTGTGTTGTATAGTGAAGAATTTTTTGCGATTTTCCAGCTTATAAATACTATATATATAAATACGTCTATATAAATATGAATACAAACAGGTAAGTCTTTTCATCCTGGGTTGCGTCAAGTGTTTTTTTTGAGATATAATATAATATAATATAACATTTCTAAGAGTACTGAATGTGGGGTAAACTTAACTATATATATATATGATAAATAAAACACACTTACATACATACAGACTTACCCATACATACATACACACACATGCATGTACGTACACACCATTCAGCTCAAGTCATATTAATGCTTGTAATGATGATGATGATGATGATGATGATAATGATAATGATAATGATGTATTCGCTAAACTAACCAACAATTCCCTCCAGCATTTTTTGTGTTAATGATGATGATGATGATAATGATGATGATGATGATGAATGTAGATGCTCAGAATTATTAATATATATAATTAATAACACTTTTGTACATAGTAACACCACCACTACCACTACCACTACTACTACTACCACTTCAACTACTATTACTATAACTACTATCCCCCCCACCACCACCACCACCACCACACAACCACCACCACTCCTAAGAGAATATGATAAGCTTACTATGTCCATATATCATAAAAGGAGATAAAGAGAGAGAAAAAGAGTATTGACATAAGCTTAACGCCCTTCCCTTCCCTCCCTTCCCCTCCCTTCCCTTCCCTTCCCTTCCCTTCCCCTCCCCTCCCTTCTCTTCCCACCCCTTCCCCTCCCTTCCCTTCTGTTCCCTTCCCTTCAATTCCCTTCTCTAGTTTTCTTTGAAGCTTTCAGTGAGTTCAGACTTTGATAAAATGATAATGATGATTATTATGATTAATTATGTAATTATCTCTTAAGACTTTTAGCTTGAGCATTATTTTGGCAACTCGCAAAAAAAAAAAAAAATACAAAAAAAAACATGCCCCTAAAAAAAAAAAAAATAGTGATTAATATAATAAAAATGGACTTGTATTTTATCTCCCCAAAACATATGACACATTAACATAACATATATATAGACGTACACACACACACACACACACACACACACACACACACACACACACACACACACACACACATACCCTTTTCCTGTCAGTTTTATACAGGTTAAACGCCAATACACTGTGCAGTTAATATTGATAGTGTGTACATTAATTAGAGTGACAAAGACAAGCTTCAAATGTCACTCTGCTGATTGTGTCAACTTTGCTATATTAGTACATAGTCATAAACTTATTTTTTCCCCTTAATTTTCATCACACGACAGCTGAGAGGGAAACAGACGATCCATTTGTATGCTTCTTAAATGGACCACTTTCCCCTCAACTATTTTTTGGGGGATGGGAAATGAGAGACTAGAGAGATGTCTGTCTGTTTGTCTGTTTGTCTCTATAACATACACTTAAGCTTGTCTGTGTATATTTAAGATTATTATTCCCCTCTTTAAACCTTCCCCTTATCTTGCTTCACTAAAGGGTTTCATTATAAGGGTAAACACAGTGGATATGTCTCAGTCTTCCCTAAAAAGGTCACATTCTCTCGTAAACCTCAACCTTACCTTCACATCTTATAGTAAAGATTCACTCGTAATATTGTCTCATACTAGAGTGAAGGGAAGATAGAAAGTAAAGATATATTTATTCACTCTATTTAACTGTTTTTCACTCTTCATACTAGAGTGAAAAGAGTATTAACAGAAGGGAAAGGTATTAATTAATTAGTGTCTAGTTATTGTCAAATTTATAAAGTATTGTTCCCTCTTCCCTCAACTTGTTATAAGGAATTCAATACACATAACTAAGGCTGCTGGTAGACGATATCAAACAAGGGATACAATATTAAAGTCAAAGGGATTTAAAGATTAAGTTTATTTCCTCCTTCCTTCCAACATTTTGGGGAGAGAGAGAGATAAATACTTGGATCAATTAAATCAAGTTAAAAGAAATGGTAAATATTTAATCTCTAACAAGGACTAGATCACTTTCCTCTTCTCCTCTTTCCCTCCCTTTCCTCCAACATTCAAAAGGAACAAAACACACTCAGACAAAAGAAAAAATAAATAAAAACAAAGGAAACATTAAAATATGATTCCATGTACAGTAAAATAAAGAGAAAAAGAGTAAGTTCGTGTGTGGAGTATAAACAGACAGACAGACAGACAAGCTCTCCTCGTCTCATCTCATTGTTTGTTAGTGTGAGTAGGATAATAAATGAAACTACAATTATTCATGCATTTTTTTTCTCTTCCTTCCTTCCTCCCTTCCTTCCATCCTTCCTTCACCACCACCATCGCCGCCTCAGAGATACAAGATAATTATAACAAGGCATGAACTAACCTTTTCCTTGTCTGTAATGACTCGTTAACTACTTCCAGCACTAATTAATGCACTGCTAATTATCATGTGTGGAGAGGAGTGGAATGCTGTGAATGGATTGATTGTTTTGAAAAGTCTTGCAGAATGATATTAGATTTGTCGATTACACTGTTGTATGACTACGTGTGTGTGTGTATGTGTGTGTGTGTGTGTGTGTGTGTGATGTTCAACTGACGGAACATTCCAGATCATTCCATATATAGTTAATAAAGAATTCTGAATCTTGTTTGACTTTTCCTGCAAATCCAATGATGACGAGTTTCGAAACCAACTTATTTTTAATCTGTTTACTGTTAATTGGTGGAGAGAGAGAGAGAGAGAGAGTTGTAGTTACATTATATCAAAAACCTCAGAAATATTACACCCACATAACACAACGATGGATTAAGTGTGTGTGAGTGTGTGATAGCAAGTACACACACTAAACATTTTTTACGTACTTATAATCTTGTGGAAACTGAGAAATAGTCACTAACATTAAATAGTCGAAACATGACTCGAACTCTGAACTGAACTCCGCGCTGCCACGTCCCGCCCAGAGCCAGGCAGGACGGCATCAGGACAGGACCGGCGGAGGGAAGGTGGGTAGTATTTCTTTTCATTTCTAGTGTTGTAAGTAAGATATTATTCATGACTTTATACCAGGATGTTCATAAGAAGTTGGGGAATGTATGTGGTGTGTGAATTAATGGGATGGTCTTATATTTATTCATAATTTCACGTGAATGTGGGGATTGGCTCCACCGGCAAATATTCATCGGTTATGTTACATTATAAAGTCTTCCGTGGTACCTTCATACATTATTATATGTGCTTGTCAGTGTATATTATGAAGCCTTGTATAGTTATGCCTCACAAACTTATGAAGGATACAGTAAGACAAGATTAGGAGGAGTGTGACGAGGTTGTTAGAGTAGGTGGTGGTTGACTAGGTCGTTAAGATAGTTAGCGAGGTTGTTATATAGAAATCCAAACAGGTAGAATATGAGTAAGTGTATATTATAATTTCTCTGCACCTACGCCTCCTACATGCATTTGTGTGATGGTTTAGCACTTTAGCTTGAGGACCTTGTCCAAATATAATCCTACGGGTGTGGATAGCAGAGCCTCCACCTCTCCCTATCCACACACTCCCTCCTTGCTAGTTCAATACCTCCCCCTCTTCAGCAAGTCGTTCATGCATGTACTCCTTCACCCTATCCTCCCATTTTACAACTGGCCTTCCTCTCCTACTAGGACCCACACTTCTACTCGCATATACTTTCTTCACAAACGCTTGACGGTGCTACTTTGGCTTGTTAGCTACAAGGAAAAAAATATCTACACCGTACTTTGGCTTTTTATCCACAAAGAAAAAGTATTTACACTGTATAAATTTTATTTTGGAATTATATTTTCAATTTAAGGTAAATTTAGGATAAGTCATCTCTGTATTTTTGTCATGAGACCAGCATCAGCCAGGAAAGTTAAATAATGGTTATTTCATTAATGTTATTAGGCAAGCAAGGATGACATACAGTTTGATATTATAGTAATCAACAAAATAAGGCCAGATTCATGTTCAGCATGACCGAAAACCTCATTGTACCAATTTTCATGAGATTCGGAGGTATGGAAATTTTCATTAAATTTTGTAGGTTACACCCTTAGAATTTTTTCGATAAATCACATATTTTGAAATAATTCGAAATGTTTGGGGTTTACGTAAAAAACGTTTGGAATATAAAAGAAAGAACAGAAAACGCTTGTTCTATTGAGCGAAATGAAATTGAAATTGGGAAGTAATTAAAGATGTAATAGTGTAAAGTATTATGCAATAAAATCTTTCACATAATTTAAATTTTCTTCATAAGTTTTAGAGTTATTGGAAAGATGATGACAGTATGAGATAGACATTATCAAACTCCATAACTTTATATATGTGCAATTTTCCTGTAGGACTAATATTTACGTAGTAAAATAAGAAAAAACTCCTTCGACCTCAATTCTGTTGGAATTTACCGGCCATAAAATGGAAAATACAAGATATTATAATAATGACAAATCTAATTCCTGATTCGTAATCAGCATGACCGAAAACCTCTTGGTACCAATTTACATGAGATTCGAAGGTATGTAAATTTTTCATGAAATTTTGTAGGGTACACCCTTAGAATTTTTTCGATAAATCAAATATTTTGAAATAACTCGAAATGTATGGGGTTTACGTAAAAAACTTACAGAATATAAAATAAAGAACAAAAGACGCTCGTTCTATTAAGCTATAGGAAATTGAAATTGGGAAGTAATTAAAGATGTAACAGTATAAAGTATTATGCAATATCTCGCATAATTTCAATTTTCTTCATAAGTTTTAGTTATTAGAAAGATGATGACAGTATGAGATGGACATTATCAAACTCCAAAACTTTATATATGTGCAATTTTCCTGTAGGACTAATATTTACGTAGTAAAATGAGAAAAAACTCCGACCTCAATTCTGGTGGAATTTTCGGGCCAAAAAATGAAAAGTACAAAATATGATAATGACAAATCTAATTCCAATGATAGTAATAACAAATCTAATTCCAGATTCGTTATCAGCATGCCTGAGAACCCCTTGGTACCAATTTTCATGAGTTGTGTGGTAATTTGCATGAAATTTAGATAAATCACAAAATTATAAACAACTCAAAATGTATGAGATTTATGTAAAAAACATATAGAATATTAAAGAAAAACCAGGAAACGTTCGTTCTTATGAGTTTAAATAAAATTGAATTATAATGTAATTATAGATGGAGTGTAAAGAATTATGCATTAATTTTTCCTATTTTTAATTTTCTTCATAGATATTTGAGTTATTGAAAAGATGACAATATGAGATATTCATTATCAAACTCCATACCTTTACTTCTATTCAATTTTTCTGTAGGGCTAATATTTACATAGTAAAATGGAAAAAACCTGTTTTTATCCCAAATTTGGTGGAATTTACATGCTGACTGAACAATAACAGTCGGTTCCAATAATACCAAGACAATATTTTTTATTTTCTATCATTGTTTTACGGACACCTATTATTTTTTTTATCCACAAAATAATTATTGATATATATTTTACATATCGCATAAGCTATAATATGGTAACAATAAACTGAACCCATATATACTCTCTTTTTAAAACACTAAATTGACTGTAGAAAAATATGTATGAGTTTGAAATATTTGATAAATGGAAAAAATAAGTGACTTCACCAGCTAGTGACGTCACTGGTCCCTCACTGTCTGCTGCTTGATTTATTCGGCTACGTTATCCATTTAGCTTCGCACGCTCTCTAAGACTTATTTTTAGCATACTTATAATGCAGGTATTATATACATTAATAAATTTAATGGCTAGAAGCTCTCATTGGTTTCCTTTCTTGGCCAAAAAATACACCCAAGGTTGATCAATTGTACAAATCCATGAGTCTGTAAAATGGTTAAAAGTGTCGTAAGACTTAGTTATGAACTGCGTTAAACTGTAAGTCGTTACAAGAATATACGTGGAAGTTAAGAATATGTGTTCCTTATGGGCAGGAGCCTCGTTTTGTTGAAAAGTTGAGGGACGCTTTAGGCATCATACAATCCTTTGTACGCTGTGGGGGATGTAGTGGGGGTGGGGAAGAGTCAAGCCGCCTGAGATACAGGAATCTTTAGCCAAACCCACTGGTAACTGGTATTTTCCACCCAAACGAGGCCAACAGAACTAGATTACTTGTGTCAAAATAGTCCTGGGTAATACCATGCAGGACGTGCCTTGGGGAGCCTTAAAGTAGCCCACACCACCAATAACAGACACTTTGGAGACTTGTGAATGAATAAAACACAGTCATCATTGATATCTTCTTGTTTTGTTTTTATTATGTATGTTCGTATGTATGGATGAAAATGATATAAATATTCTACGTCAACACCCTCACCACCAAGCTGACCTCACCTCTGCTTCCCTCGTACAGTTGGGAGTCACAGAGATAGAGCGAGACAAGGGGAGGTCAGAGATCAGGTCAAATGTCACATAATGATCCAATCATCACAACCACCACCACTTCTAAAACTACCAATCATATAAAAGTTGATAAATAAACTAAAATAACTAAAGAAATGGTCATTCTGGTCACAACAAATTCAAACATTAAGGTTTCGCAAGTTATAACATTACCGTCATAGAAACAACCACCATAACAATAGCAATAGTGGTAGTGGTAGTAGTAGTAGTAGTAGTAGTATAGTAGTAATAGTAGTAGTAGTAGTAGTAGTATTAATAGCAGTAGTAGTAGTAGTAGTATTAATAGCAGTAGTAATACTAGTAACAATGGTGGTGGATGTGGTCGTGGTGGTGATGGTGGTGGTATAAGCAGCAGCAGCGGCGGCATCGTTGTCTTAAGCTCAGAATAGATGTGCACCAAACCCGAAGGTCCTCTTAATGCTCTCCCAGTAGTAGTTATTCCAGCCTTCCCGGGTCTTCTCAACCTCACTGTCAAGGCGAGATGAGACCAGATGAGACCAGGAAGGTAAGTGTGCATGTGTAAGTGTTTGTGTGTATGTATGTATGTGCAAAAAGGTAAGAATTAGGAAAATGTGTGTTTCTGTGTATATGTCTGAAAAGGTAACAATTAGATAAGTGTGTGTGTGTGCGTGCGTGTGTGTGTGTGTAAAAAAGTATTAATTAGGAAAGTGTGAGTTCATGCATGTGTTTTGGGTGTACATGTGTGTGTGTGTGTCTGTGAAAAGGTAATAATTAACTGTCTTTAATTAACTATATCATCTTCATTTCACTAATATTCCCACTCTCCCTCTCACCTGACTGGTACGCTGGTCTGGGTGAGTTTAATGCCCGTACAGTCCTCTCTTTGGTCAATGTCAAGAGTCACTTTAGAATAGTGACCACTCGGCCACGACTTAAACCTCCACTTCTGAACTATCCTCTTGTTGGGGACCTGCGGAGGAGGAGGAGGAGGAGGAAGGAGAGGAGGAAAAAAGAAAGAAAAATTAATGGAAAGAAAACAAGAGGTAATTATCATTCATATTTCTCTCTCTCTCTCTCTTTCCCTCCACTTACCAGTTCCTCAAATTCGCCTGAAATGTTTCCTCCAAAGAATTCAAACTTTCCTCCCTTCTCCACCTCCAATTTGACATCTCCTCGAGTGAAGGCTGCTACCATCTACAGGGAGAGAGGGAGGGAGAGAAGGAAGAAAAAAGGGAGAAAAAAAAGGTAAGTATTTTCCTTTGTAATATAATTATTATGTATGGAAAACTACTATATATTCTTATCTTTATATTTCATAAGCATTTAGTTTGTTTAAATTGCCCTACACATCCCCTTCTTCATACTCTTCTCTCATCCTTTACTAATAGATAACTTATGTCTAATACTTAGAAATCATTCATTAATACATATATTTTGTGTGTGTATGTGTATATGTATGTGTGTGTGTACGTACCTCGCGTTGTGTGAGTGCACGGTAGAGGTCATCAGCCGTGCACTTGAAGGTTTGGTTCAGGACAAGGTCAGAAGTCTTGATCTTGACTCCGATTTCCATTCTCTCCACATCACACGTAGCTGAGTTGATCTGCTGAGAGGGACCAACGGAAAACCACACCAATAAACAAGATAAATACAAATAAGCAAAAATAAAATAAAGGTATGTTTCTTTTGTAGTTTCTTATGCTATTACGGGCTAAGGGCAATAGATAACGTAATAAAAATTGCCCATTTGTCTTGTACTGCCGGTTCCCTAAAGAAGAAAGTAATCCAAAAAAGTGAGGCTGAATCATTAGTGTTAAATGTGTTCAAGTTGTAGGAAGATGGTAATACAGGTTCAGGTAAAGAGTTCTACCAGAGTTAACTTGACGTTTCTAAATGTGCGTCTTTATAGAACAGTTAAAGGTATGAACATTACTATCATTATTACTACTATTACTCATCATCATTTTATTATTATTACTATTACATCTTCACCCTTTTATTATTATTATTATTACTATTACCATTATATTTCCACCCTTGTCATCACCATCACTATACTAAATGTTTAAGATATGAGCATTATTATCATTATTACTACTATTACTATTATGTTTCCGCCCTTTTCATCACCATCATCTTATCGCTGTACTCACCGAGGTAATATTGGTCTGTGGTCTCGGTGGGCTGACGATGGTCTTGCTTTGTTTGGTCACCGCCTGGTTCTTAGTGGGCTTAATCAGGTCTGTGGCGTACTCTGCAAGGTTGGAAAGAGGTTAGTGTGTTTGTACGTGTGTGTTTGCATGTGTCATAATAATAATAATGTAGTCTGTAGATCAAAAGAGGCTTAGTATGTTTGTATGTATATGTGCGTTTATCTTATAGTAGTAGTAATAATAATAATAATCACAAAAATAGTCATAATAATAATAATAACAGTAATAACAATAATAAAGTGAGTTCATGGTGGCGTCATGTCACCTTTCTTAAGTGCGTCGATGTACTCCTTGATCTTCTCCTGTAGGGTGGTTAGGCCCTTCTTCCTGATGTACTCCTTCATGGCATCACCACCTGACCCTCCAGCTGTCACCGTCACTGTCACCTGAAACAACACCATCATTATTATCATTATTATTATTACCACTATCATAATCATCACCTTCATTATCATCTTTGTCTCGTCATTACCAATCTAAACAAAAAATACTAATTTAGCTTATATATAAAATTGAAAAGCAACCTAAATAGAAAATAAATACCTACATAAAAAGACTGAAAAACAACTAACAAAAATAATCCAATAATATATCAAAGATCGAAAAGCAACTTAAGAAAAATAAAATAAACAAATCAAAAAACAAAAAATAAATAAATAAATAAATAAAATCTTACATCAATTTCATGCGGGTCATTCTCCTCGGACAAGTTAGGAATCTCCATCGTTCCTTTGACCTCTCGCTTGGGGTCAGCCAGGAGGGAGGCGGTCCAGTCCATGTTGACCACCCACTCGTAGAAGAAGATGAGTTTACCCTTGCGATTACTGACTGTTGCGTCACCATCACACTTGGTCACCTCCTTGATGGTAGCAGTGCCTGTGGAGGAGGTGGTGAGGAGTAGTGGTGGTGTGTAGTGAGGATGTGGTGGTGTGTGGTGAGGGTTTGGTGTTGTGTGGTGAGGGATTGGTGGTGGTGAGGGTTTGGTGGTGTGTGGTTAACTCACCTGGTTGGCTACCCCCATGGCTCAAATACAGACATTAAAAGGCTAGGCAGGGTATAAGAGGATAGCATACTGCTGGTACGCCAGACATCCATGATTAAAAGAAGTAAGTTAGTTAGAGCTGGATTAGATGCCTGAGTTTAGTACCATATGCAGAATCTAGTGTAAGGCTATTGTTAAATGTTAATAGGAGTTGAGATGTTCTGGGTTAACATTCAGAATAAAGTATATCAGGATTGATCAAAGGCACGAGACACAAGAAAAACTCTTAAGCTGGGAATTGATATAGAAGAGGACCTAAAGATGAATGAAGAGAAGATTTAAAAGAGTCAACTGAACCTGCTGTCACCACAGTCTTATAATTCTCACTGTAAAAAATCTACGCCTAGCCTCCAGAGAGCAGTGAGGAGGAAGGATCTTAAAACTGTGTCCCCTGGTGCCAACCTGGGGGGCAAGGGTAAAAATGTCAGTGGGACAGACACTGCTCTGGTTGTGAAAGATATTTCAATATTTAATCAGGTCAGCACGCAACAAACGCCCCTGCACTGAATATAAGTCAAGTTTCCTTAGCCGTTCTTCATATGACAGGTGAGATAGTCCCTCAATGTGCCTAGTCCATGTCTTCTGAACTGATTCCAGCAAGTGCAAGTCCCCAATGAACCCTGTGTTCCAGACACATGAGGCGAATTCCAACAATGGTCTGATGTGGCTAATAAGAAGTGATATCGTGAAACTACGGGTACGGCACTTGGTGGACTTTAACAATAGATCTAATGTGAAGATGAAACCTTAGTGATGAGTCCACCAGAACACCAAGGTCTTTGTGGGAACTCACAATAGGGATCTGTAAATCTTGGATATAATAGTGAGACAGGGAGCCAATATCCTGCCATGGGACTGCCCCTCGCTGAAATCTCAGAACCACGCACTTATCCCTATTTAGGTCCAGACCCCAAGAGGTTGTTGTGGAAACAATATTATCTATGTCATGTTGGCATGACGAAGTACCGATGGCCAAGGATAGAGGAGTAGATGTATCAATCTTCAGGTAGATAAGATCGTCTGCAAATATTTTGCAATTGTTTAGGATGTGAGTTGGCAAGTGATTTATGAAAATTAGGAACAGAAGCGGACCCATCACTGACGCCTGAGGCACTCCATACAGACAGGCTGGAGACCACTGGCAACACCACTTACATTTGTCTACCTAAAAGAAAGGATCCTACCCACTCGAGCAGTTGTCCATCAATACCCAGGCATTTTAGTTTGTCTAGCAGCAAAATGTGATTCACAACGTCGAATGCTTTCGCAAAATCAAAAAGATCCACATCAATAGCATTACCCTTGTCCAATTCTAAAGAGACAAAATTATAAGTGAGAATAAGCTGGTCATCAACCGTTCTTCCTTGTCTAAAGCCAAACTGCTCAGCAGTTAAAATATTGTTCATCTCTAAGTAATTATAAAGCTGTTCTACCACTAGCCTTTCCAAGGTCTTACAAACAACCGAGGTCAAACTTATAGGGCGATAGTTTAGAGGGTCCAGGCGAGAGCCCTTCTTGAAGATTGGAACCACCTCGGATATCTTCCAAATTTCTGGTAATAAGCCGTCCCGAATACTAGCCTTGAAGACCTTGTAGATGGGGTAGGACAAGACTTCAACAGGTTAGGATGCAAACCATCAGGTCCCATACTAGATCCCGCATACAACTTCTTTAGTTTGTCTGTCACATCCTTCAGAATAAAAGATATTGTATATAGGACATCATCACAAGACTGGTGAGGAAAAGGATCATGGCTGTCATTCCTATACACAAATGCAAATCCAGCAGCAAATAATTCGGCCATGACTCCACAATTCTCTACCATAGAGCCATCCGGGGACCTCAGTGGCCCAACAGTAGGGTCACCAACCTTCTTGCCTCTAATATATTGGTGAAAGCTCTTCGGATTGGATTTTAGATTAGAAATAAGAGATTTTTCATACTGGACCTGAGCCGTGATGAAAATTTTTTTTAAATCATAGTTAAGTTGGTCATAGTTTTCAAGGGCATGGGTAGCCTCCGGAGAACGGCGACCAAAGAATTGTCTAGTGGCTTTATAGAACTGCCAGGCAGACTGTCTATTTTTCCTCAATGCTGATGGGGGAGAGTGAGAAAAGTTGGGTCTAGGTCTAACTGGTTGACACTGGGGAATATACGCTTGTATTAGCGGCTCTAGGATTTCTAGAAGTCTAAAATACATATCGTTCACAGATAAATGACAGAACTCAAAGTTCCAGTCATAAGAACTGATATGGTTGTTAATTATGTTATATTTCCCTCTAAACCAGGCTCTCTTATCTGTTCTGTGACCATGATTTAAATATTATTCAGCATAAAATAATAATCAAACACAATGGGAACACAACCACAGCCTGGGAGGGGACACAAGGGTTGGATATCACCAATACGATCGTCCTCAGTAGTCTAAACTAGATCCAAAATGTTATCTGATGGAACAAATGTGGGAAAAGTTACCCATTGGTGTAAACCAGCCAGGATGAAGCAATTAATGAAGGACATGGTTAGCGGGTCATAATCAGAAAACATCGAACCATCAGTAGACCAATCCACTGCAGGCAGATTGAAGTCACCCAGTACGATAACCTCCCTCCCTATACAAAATCGCACTAAAAAGTTTATCAAAGCAAGATTATCATCATGCAGGTTGGATGGCAGACGATACACAACTACAATGTGGAGATCAAGGGAGACCAAGTGAACCACATGTACATACATTAGGGCAGTCAGTGTCCAAAGAAAGAAATGCCCACTTTTTATTAATGTAAATGGCCACGCCATGTTTGCGAATAGCTCCAACCACATCTGTGCGAGAGATGGGGTGGAAGTCTTCAATGGCTACAAATGAATCCGAAATATCTGTGGTCAGCCAGGTCTCTGTTATGGCAAAAAATCTATGAATTTTTTCCTAATCAAATGGGTAACTAGAGATAACTTATTCATCAAACTGTTTGGTGGTGGCTGAGAGATAAGAGACAGAAAGAGACATATATATATATATATATATATATATATATATATATATATATATATATATATATATATATATATATATATATATACATATATACATACACTTACGTAATGTGATAAAAATAAAGGGAGATATAAAAAAAAGATAAAGAAGGAAAGAATGAAGAAGCAAAACAAAGGGAGACTTACCTAAGGTCGGATCCTCCAGCTGCAGTCCTTCAAACAGAGATTTAATCTTGCTTTTGCTCCAACCGCTCGCATTCTTCTCAGACCTGCCACACACAGAAACACACATAAGAACACACACACACAATGAAATGTTGAAATATATACATTACATAACCTACAAGCATTCCCTTCCCTTTATCCTTTCCTCCTCCCTCCCTTCTCTTCCTTCCACCCATCCCTTCCCTTCCACATTTCCTTCCTTCCTTTTTCCTAGGTCCTTCCACCTTTCCTTCCCTTTCTTCCTTCATCCCACCCTCCCTTCTATCCTTCCTCCCTCCCTCTCTTCTATCCTTCCCTCCCTCCCTCCCTCCCTCCCTCCCTCCCTCCCTTCCTTCCTCCCTTCCTCTCTCCTTACCAGTGCCAATTATTAACATTTGTGGCATCAGGTCGCTCCTCCACAATCCACCTTGGGTCACCCTCGCCCCACTTGGCCATGGCGGAGGTCAACAGAGGTTACGATCACTCAGACCCCAACACGCGGTCACTGTTGCAAGCCGATGGAAAGAGGTCACAGTTATACGATGCCAAGAGCGCCGCTGATGGGTGAAATATGACCTCGTAGTAGTGGATGACGGGGTAATATGATCACTGGGATGTTATTTAGTCTCCTGGCGTGTATATAAAGGTCAGAATTGATGGATAGGGAGGAGGGACGGTTGAGTATACCGTCCCCGTTGAAGGTTTGCGGGCAACTAGTAATGTTTACCTCGCGTTCAGAGATCTTAAGCACAAATATTTTTTACTCTTTACTCATATATCACCTTTATAATATAAATTCCATCTATTACTCTACATTATCTTGACCATATTACGCTTATTAAGGCTGGAACACCGTGTAGTACATTCTAGATACTATAGGAAGGGAGAGTAGAGGGAGCTCTGCTCCCCTCCCTTCCCCCGCCCCTTCATGACCCTTCCCTCCCTCCTTACTACCTTCGCGTTATCTGGAATATTCTTCCCACTTAAAGGTTCACAGTCTAGGAGTCTAGAGTATAGTTGTAGTCTGTTCTAAGGTCAAGTATATAATGAACACAGGTTATTGTAAGGTTAAAATATTACTCAATTGAATTATAGTGAAAATCGTTGAAGTTGTTTTATAAATGTTATTCTTATTGCTATCTGACCTTTGTGCAATCTGACCTGACCTTTTGCAATGACATGACATGCCCCTTGCCCCTAGCATTCATGTCCCTTACCCTTAATTCATACCCCTGACCTTGCTTTTCATCTAATATCAATCAATCTATAATTCTGTTACGAAAAGAAAGGAAGGGATTACCTTTGCCTTACCACACCACCACTTACGACACTGCAGCACCACGGCAACCTCAGCTGCTGCCTTCTCGGTGCGCTTTTGGGTGGGTGGGTGTCTGCCGTGTGGGTGATGTGTGGGGCAGGCACGCCCTCCTCGCTCCGTTGCTGTTATTAGGGTTCGTGAATGTATCAGTGGACTGCGAAGTGACACACTAATGGCCTTCTGGGCATCCGGGACAGAGTGAGGAAAACCACAGTACTCACAATCCTCTCTTATTTACTGAACCTTATCCTTCTATGTAAAGCACCCTCACGTCTTCCCCTGAGACAAGACGCGCTCCTCATTCATGATTCAGACTGGCAGGTGATGCTACCAAAAGCCCACGTCTTCTCCCAAAAAAACGCGAAACATTGGCGCCAATAGCCCCATCATAACAATTCATTAGTATTTAGCATGATATCACTGGAAGACTACCTTAAAAAGCAGTTGGTTAGGTTCTCCATCAGATCAGAGTCATCAACTACTGGAATGCACTCCCACTATATATTCATAGGTAAACATATAAAAACTGTCAATAGAGATAACTGATATATAATAAAAACAACTGTATTTCTATAAAACTTTTAATTCAACCCAATAGCTTCATTATCACATGGCAGTAAGTACATTATAATACCTGATACAATGTTTGTTTATATATATATATATATATATATATATATATATATATATATATATATATATATATATATATATATATATATATATATATACATAAATAAATCAGACTATTACTTATGTACTGTCAAAATAAAAGCTGCATTGAGAAAGTTTTTTGTAATCCTGAAACAGTACGTATTATTACATACTAGTGTGTCTTTCTCCTACACTGATGTAATACTAATTAAAGTCTTTGTAAACACTGATCAATTGTAATATTTCTAGTTTGCATAAGTTCGTCATTATGTTTCTCTCTCTCTCTCGCACAAAATTAGTGACTAGTTTAATAATATTGAACTACAAAAATAATTCCTCTAAGCCTCTATAACTAAATCACAACAAGTTCTAATTCAAAGAGGCAAATACTTCCCTATAATACTTGCACCTGAACGAGGATACTGTAATAATAAAAACAATAATAATAGTAAAAATAAATAATGTCACAATACTAGATTCACACAAAAAGAAAAAAAATATATACTTGGTCTGAATAGATGACAAAAAATATGACGAACAAAAATATAGAAATCCTTTAACATCAGTATATGTATAATTCACTGCATGAAAATTACGTATTACTCTATATATGGCACTGCCTCTTGTTAATATTTTTTTTCAGTACCCTTTTAATGTAGGGTAAAAAAAATAATAAAAATAAAATAAAAATAACTGTACCTAGAACTTATCAACACAGCAAAAATAAAACCCACCCTGGCAACATACACACACACACACACACACACACACACATACATACATACCCATCACCTAGAAACATACATACAAACATTACTAAACCTATTTGGAAGGTGACTACTATAAATACAAATACACACACACACTCCTTCCACCCATTTTTCAGCCTTACTCACTCACTCTCTCTTTAGCTGTCCTTTTTAACACACATACACTCATCCATCCACCCATTTATCATCTTTACTCGCTCTTTCTCTCTCTCTCACACACACACACACACACACTCCTATCACCCACTCACTCACTCACTCATCCACCCAGCTTCATCCACCTCTCTATTTCAGGTAGAGTACCATTTTGCTTGGGTTTTCGAGGAATGACTTCCACATATTTGAGAAGTGGGCCATTGTAGCTCCGTCGATGACCCTGTGATCCGCCGACCAGCTGACCTCCATGATGTGGGCTCGGGTCACCTCACCTGCCGCGTTGAACCTGGGCAACACCTGTAACGAACCACATACAACCAGGTAATGTAAGGTAAGGGAGTGTTCTGAGGTATACTAGTTTTATGGTTTGTCGTTCTATGTTACTAATACTACTACTAATACTACTTTTTTTTCTCTTCTTCCTCAGTCCTACGTACACACCTGTATTTTGCCGACTGCCCCAATAGCCACTTCAGGAGGGAGGATGACAGGCTTGAGGTAAGTGCCACCAATCTGTAAGGAAGGGAAGTGGTTAGGAAGGTAGGCTAAGTTAGGAGATAGTTAGATAGTAATAATAATAATCTCATTCACAGTTAATATTTGTATACCAGTGTTCAAATCTATACAATACATAATAGTAAAGAACATAGAGGGAGAGAATATTACTATAACTCAAAATAAATTTTAATTACACCGTATTCTTTTCTCAAACACAAAAAAACAAACATTCCACACACCACCACAAACTCACTCCAAACACAACCTAACCTAACAAACACACCAATCTATACATCACCACCCAACTCACCGATCCAATGTTAGAGATGGTAAACGTTCCTCCTGTGATGTCCTGTGTGGTGAGGTTACCCTTGAGGCCCATCTCCTGAAGGTGGTTGAGCTGAGCCGCCACCTCCAGCAGTGTTAGCCCCTGGACACCCTTCACGTTGGGCACCACAAGACCCTGATTGGTGTCCATCGCGACCCCTATGTTGTGACTCGCCTTAATAGGGAAAAAATTGGTCTATTATTTTATTTTTTTTTATGTATTATCTATCTGGCATTATTGATCTACTAACTGATCTTTTTTTCTTAATATATATTCTTCTAAAATAAGAGTAAATAGTAACCTGCTTTAAAGGAGAACGTAAAATTGGTATATTAACTTACTCATTTTTTTAATTTAACACTACCAAACCTTAAACACCATTACCTTATATGTGATGTTTTCGCACTTGTCGTCAACGGATGCATTGATGATCGGGTAGTAGGAGAGTGCGATGGATGCGGCCTTGATGAAGAAGGGCATGAAGGAGAGCCGCACCCCCTGAGCCTCTGCCACACCCTTCAGCTCTGACCGCACCCTCACCAATGCACTCATGTCAATCTCGTCACAGTAACAGAAGTGCGGGATTTTCTGCGGCACAGACGGAGATGTATGTATCAATATTAATGTTAAGGTGTGTTTGAAAAAGGATGAATATTATAGAGGATGACTTATTATATTAGGTGATGATGAGACAAGGAAGGAAGGAAGAGAAAAAAGACAAGAATAAAACAGAGAAAAAGAGGAGAGGGAGAATAACACAAAAATGAAATATATAAAACAATTAACAGTACATATATATCAAAAAAATTATCCCTCCCTTACATTAGCTTGTGTCATGCTCTTCACCATAGCCTTTTTGAATCCTTTAATCTCCTGTGTCTTGTCCTGACCCAGTATGACAGGCAGGGACGGGGCCAGGCGAGGCGGGGTGGACGGGATGGTGGCTGGGGCTGGGCGGGGCGCAGCTACCTGACCTAAGACAATGAGGGGAAATAAAAGATCAGGTATAAATAATAATAACGAAAGAAAAAATGTCAGGAAAAAATAAATCGATAAACTAAAGAAAAAAAATGTGGGAATAATATACATACTCCAAAATAAAGAGTAATGCTATACATACTCAAAGTGACAGGAGTGGGTAGTGGAGTGGGTGGAGTAGCTGAGGTGTGTGGAGTAGCCTTCTGTGACCTCTTCTCCATGTACTGCAACAAGTCCTCCTTCAATATCCTACCGTCCCTTCCACTGCCTTGGACATCCAGGAGGTCAATCTGTGTGGAAGGGAGTGTGTTAGGTCAGGCCAGGTCACTGGTTACTAAGTACTTGTGACCAGGTAGAAAAACAGACAAGAGGGGTGACCTAACCTACCCTCACCTCACCTCACCTTGTGTTCTGCAGCTATCCTCCGCACGGCTGGGGTGGTCAGCACTTTCTCCCGTGGAAGAGTGAAGTTTGAGCTCTCACCCGACACCCTCCCTGCCGGGTGACCCACTAAAATGGCCTCACCCTCTTGTACCTCAGCACCCACCGAGTCATCTGTAAACAAACACACACACACACACACACAATAAGTTAGCCTTGCCATGAAGAAATATTTAATAACCGACAATTTCCAATATTAGAAGAGACGAAATAAAACATTTCAAAAATTGGCAAAATAGATTGAAAGTGGAGAAAGAAAAAGAGAAGAGATAGATAGAAATGGAGGAAAGATTAAAAAGTAAAACAGAAGTGGAGGAAAAGATTAAAAGTGCAGGGAAAAAAATAAAAAAAGTGAAACATATACAGGTAGAAACAATCATCCATTAATCATCTCACCTTCCTTCGACACCTCAATATCAACTAGAGGCTTCCCTACAAGTGCCGTATCATCCACCTCGTAGTACAGCTTCTTAATGATCCCGTCGTAGCGGCTGGTGATGGTGACGGAGGCTTTGTCCGATTGAACCTCACATATATTATCAAACTGGGCTACTGTGTCCCCCTCATTCACAAACCTGAGGGAATGGGGGACGGGTGAAAGGTGATGGGTGATGGTAAGTGTGTGTGTGTGTATGTATGTGTGTTAGTGTGTGTATGTGATAACCTTCAACACTCACCATTCCCTCACCACCACCTCCTTGATACCCTCTCCTATGTCGGCCAGTATGAAGGGCACCAGTCTGTGAGCCACGGGAGAGGTGTGTAAGCCTCGGACACACACCCGAGACAACACCGCGTCAACACCACCATTGCTGCAGGTGTGGGGGGGCACCGGAACGTACAGGGAGGTGGCGGCACACTCTTGACGGCTGAACGAAGAGGTTGACGGGACTTGGCTCTGTAAAATTTTGTTTGAGGTGAGGAAATTATGTTTTTTTGTTGTTTTTTTTGCTATTGGAGAATCAGAAAAGGATAATAAAAAATGATATATAATGATAATTAAAAAAAAAAAAAAAAAGGCCACTGCTTCTGTAAGATTAGTTTTGGGGTGAGGAAATTATGTTAGGTTAAGTTTGATATTAATTCTTTTTTTCTCATGCCAAGATTTTTGTGAAAGATTATAATTATGTATTAATTTGTGTTTGTAGTGTATTCTATATTTCTTTTCTAGTGATTTAGGTATTGAATTTATTTATTTTGAGCTTCATTTCTGTATATGGTAGTTAGGAGACTGTACGTGGTAGTTAAGAGACTGAACGTGGCAGTTAGGAGACTGTACGTAGTAGTTAGAAGACTGTACGTAGCAGTTAGGAGACAGTACGCCAATTAGGTGACAAAACTTAATAATAACCCAATTAAGAGAAAGTTAATTTAACGGTAATACTGTATGACCTTTTCCTGCCTTGTCCCCATGCCAGGCTAGGTCAAGTAAAGTCAAAATAACAATTAAATGTCAAATTATAATCCAACCTTAAGAATGAATCAAGTTATTAACATTACAGTTATAATACAATGTCTGCTTGGGAGAACGTAACCATATTACCCAAACTAAGGTATTTATAAGTTAATCTAACATGCACTATAATTAAGAAGGTCATGCGTGATTAGTGAGGTGATTAAGACATACTGTAACTGTTCTTATTCTTGTTGTGTGGCGAAAAAGGTGAGGAATTACAAGCCGACACCGACTCGCAGCTACCACCGCCATGATGGGTTTGGGTCTCAGTCTTTGGGTGGGAGACAGTCTTTCAGTATATTATTATCTATTTCCTATCTATATAATCCATTAATTCTTTCTTTCCCTTATCTTCTCTTTCTCTCTTCCTCTCCTTCTCTTCTCTCTCTGTCTGTCTTCCATTACTCCTTTCCTTCCCTTCTCCTTATCTCTCATTCTCCCCCTTCTCTTCTCTCCGTCTATCTTCTATTATTTTTCCTTTTATTTCTCTTTCTATCTCTTCTCTTAATGTTTCTTCCCTTCCCTTCTCTTCCTCTCTCCTCTCAATGTCCCGACCAATCCTGCGTCTTCTCCCAAAAGCCCGCGAAACATTCGCGCTAATATCCCCCATCGTAACATTATTACTATTGTTTTCAAGATTGCCAATACCTTTCATTACCTTTCTTCTTCTTCTTCTTCTTCTTCTTCTCGTGTCTCTCAATCACTGCAAATTAAAAAATGATTAACGTGTTGTCTCCAAAGTTTACAAACACTTACATACCCATATTACGCCTCACCAGGACAACAATAATTAGTGCATCATGCCAAGGACACCTGCAATACTATTAGTGCGGGTATAAACACCTATGTAAAGAGTGCTGTCCTCACCTTTACTCAAGATTATGTGGATGTTTTAGGAAAGCAGGAAGAGGAGGAGGAGGAGGAGGAGAAGGAGGTGGAGTTATTTCTGACCACCTAAGAAGAGATGTACTGAGCTCCATTTAATGGCATTCCTCCTTTGCAAACCCACTAAGGCAGACACACTGTATTGAGAGGCGCGTCTGACACAACCTACCTCGCCTCTGTTCTTGGGTGGTTCTTGGAGAGTGCCGAAGAGAGCTAATTACTGCCTCACCGTAAGTATATGTTAAGGGCGAAGTACTGGGCTAACTGACTTATAATTGACTGAAAAAAGAGCAATGTTACGAGTATTATATTACTTTACCTTCTCTAATGTTACTTTAAGCTTGTGATAAGAAGGAATAACTCTCTTGATTGATTGGAAAAAAAGAATATGTTATATTTATTATTTGAGTTAACCTCGTCTCCTGTTACTCTATATCTGTAGTAAGATAGTTATTATCATCTTCCCCTTTCTTATACCCTTCCAGCAGCTCCCTTGGAAAGCACCATGAGTGGAAGTAGAAGGCTTGTGGCGCTGTTCCTTGTGGAGGCAGCAGCTGTGGTGGTAGTGATGGCACGTAACACTTCACACCACAAATGTCTCGCCTCCAAGACTGTGATGGACTCGGGCGAGGTGCTGAGAATTCCCTTGAACAAAACCAACAATTACGAGTCCCAGTTGGAGATGGACGCGTATGTGCTGCCTCAGAAGGGATTCGAGGGCATGAGTGTTGAGGTGGAGGGAGTGCGAGGAGTGACGAGTGCTTGGTATCCTTGCGTGCGGCCGTGTTTCCCGCGGCGTGGACGGTGGTATCAAGTCCGTTTGAAGACAGTCACTTTCCTCTCCAAGACCACCTTCAGTATTGACACCACCACCTGCGGGGAGGCTTGTGCGACCCGCGGACAAATGATGTTCCCGATAAATTTCCGTCTGGTAGCTCATGGCGCCTCCATATGGAAGATTTTTGAGTCATCTTCATCCTGCAAACGACCACACCGACCATTGCATCATGATAAGGTGAAGCCTCCGAAAGTAAAACCATGTAAACGACCCCCTAAACATACCCCTAAACACACCACCACCACCACCACCATCCCTACCACCACCACGTACACCCCAAATATTATTACACTTCACCCCAATCGTACACACCCACACTTACACACCACCACACACGCACATATAACCACGCCTACACCCACCACCACCACCACCACGTACACCCCAAAGATTCCTACACATCACCCCAATCGTACACACACTCATGTGTCCACGTCTACACCCATTCCTACCACACACCCACACCAAACCACAGACGCACCACACACCACACACAACAATACGCACACTCAAACACCCGTTAAAATTTCCATTGAAACTACCAGTCATTCACTTACTAACACAACCACTGAAACTTCCATTAATAGAATTACTGAAACATTTACTGAAGCTTACACTGATATACTCACAAACACACCCACTGAACCTTCCACTGAAAGTGACTCCACGACTTCCAATGAAAGTGACGGGGAGACTTCCTCCAATGAAAGTGACGGGGAGTCTTTCTCCAATGAAAGTGACTCCATAACTTCCAATGAAAGTGACGGGGAGTCTTCCTCCAATGAAAGTGACTCCATGACTTCCAATGAAAGTGACGGGGAGACTTCCTCCAATGAAAGTGACTCCATGACTTCCAGTGAAAGTGACTCCATGACTTTCAATGAAAGTGACTCCATGACTTTCAATGAAAGTGACGGGGAGACTTCCTCCAATGAAAGTGACTCCATGACTTCCAGTGAAAGTGACTCCATGACTTTCAATGAAAGTGACTCCATGACTTTCAATGAAAGTGACGGGGAGTCTTCCTCCAATGAAAGTGACTCCATGACTTCCAGTGAAAGTGACTCCATGACTTTCAATGAAAGTGACGGGGAGACTTCCTCCAATGAAAGTGACTCCATGACTTCCAATGAAAGTGACTCCATGACTTCCAATGAAAGTGACGGGAAGACTTCCTCCAATGAAAGTGACTCCATGACTTCCAATGAAAGTGACGGGGAGTCTTCCTCCAATGAAAGTGACTCCATGACTTCCAATGAAAATGACGGGGAGACTTCCTCCGATGTAAGTGACGGGGAGTCTTCCTCCAATGAAAGTGACTCCATGACTTCCAATGAAAGTGACGGGGAGTCTTCCTCCAATGAAAGTGACTCCATGACTTCCAATGATATTGACGGGGAGTCTTCCTCCAATGAAAGTGACTCCATGACTTCCAATGAAAGTGACGGGGAGTCTTCCTCCAATGAAAGTGACTCCATGACTTCCAATGAAAGTGACTCCATGACTTCCAATGAAAGTGACGGGGAGACTTCCTCCAATGAAAGTGACTCCATGACTTCCAATGAAAGTGACTCCATGACTTCCAATGAAAGTGACGGGGAGTCTTCCTCCAATGAAAGTGACTCCATGACTTCCAATGAAAGTGACTCCATGACTTCCAATGAAAGTGACTCCATGACTTCCAATGAAAGTGACTCCATGACTTCCAATGAAAGTGATTCCATGACTTCCAATGAAAGTGACTCCATGACTTCCAATGATAGTGACGGGGAGTCTTCCTCCAATGAAAGTGACTCCATGACTTCCAATGAAAGTGACGGGGAGTCTTCCTCCAATGAAAGTGACTCCATGACTTCCAATGATAGTGACGGGGAGTCTTCCTCCAATGAAAGTGACTCCATGACTTCCAATGAAAGTGACTCCATGACTTCCAATGAAAGTGACGGGGAGTCTTCCTCCAATGAAAGTGACTCCATGACTTCCAATGAAAGTGACTCCATGACTTCCAATGAAAGTGACGGGGAGTCTTCCTCCAATGAAAGTGACTCCATGACTTCCAATGAAATTGACTCCATGACTTCCAATGAAAGTGACTCCATGACTTCCAATGAAAGTGACGGGGAGTCTTCCTCCAATGAAAGTGACTCCATGACTTCCAATGAAAGTGACTCCATGACTTCCAATGAAAGTGACGGGGAGTCTTCCTCCAATGAAAGTGACTCCATGACTTCCAATGAAAGTGACTCCATGACTTCCAATGAAAGTGACTCCATGACTTTCAATGAAAGTGACGGGGAGACTTCCTCCAATGAAAGTGACTCCATGACTTCCAATGAAAGTGACTCCATGACTTCCAATGAAAGTGACTCCATGACTTCCAATGAAAGTGACGGGGAGTCTTCCTCCAATGAAAGTGACTCCATGACTTCCAATGAAAGTGACTCCATAACTTCCAATGAAAGTGACGGGGAGTCTTCCTCCAATGAAAGTGACTCCATGACTTCCAATGAAAGTGACGGGGAGTCTTCCTCCAATGAAAGTGACTCCATGACTTCCAATGAAAGTGACTCCATGACTTCCAATGAAAGTGACTCCATGACTTCCAATGAAAGTGACGGGGAGTCTTCCTCCAATGAAAGTGACTCCATGACTTCCAATGAAAGTGACTCCATGACTTCCAATGAAAGTGACTCCATGACTTCCAATGAAAGTGATTCCATGACTTCCAATGAAAGTGACTCCATGACTTCCAATGAAAGTGACTGGGAGACTTCCTTCAATGAAAGTGACTCAAGTATTTCCATTGAAACTTCTGAAATATCCAACGAAACCCTAGAAATTTTTGAAAAACCTACTGAAACTTCTGAAACTTTTAAAACTTCCACTGAACATTCTGAAACACTCGCTGACTCACAAATATTGGCAGAATCACACATTCCAGCAGAGACGATCGATGCTATATCCACTGAAACACCCACTGAAACACCTACTACAATACCCACTGAAACACCCACTGAAACAACCACTGAAACAACCACTGAAACAACCACTGAAACTCACACTGAAACACCCACTGAAATACCCACTGAAACACCCACTGAAATACCCACTGAGACACCCACTGAAACTCACACTGAAACACCCACTGAAACACCAACTACAGCACCCACTGAAACACCCACTATAACATCCACTGAAACACCCACTACAACACTTGCTGAAACACCCACTCCTACACCTACCGAAACAATCACTACAACATCAACTGAAACACCCACTACAACACCCACTGAAATATCCAATTCCACACCCACTGAAATATCCATTGAAACACCCACTTCAAGTACTGTAAACTCTCATACACCCACTAATGTACACACTCAAACACCCACTTTAAGTTCCGTACAACCTCAAACAGTCACTTTCAGTACTGTACAACCTGAAATACCCACTTTCAGTACTGTAGACACTCAAATACCCACTTTCAGTACTGTAGACACTCAAATACCCACTGAAAATGACTCCAAGGCATCCACTGAAAATGACTCCAAGGCTTCCACTGAAAATGACTCCAAGGCATCCACTGAAAATGACTCCAAGGCTTCCACTGAAAATGACTCCAAGGCATCCACTGAAAATGACTCCAAGGCATCCACTGAAAATGACTCCAAGGCTTCCACTGAAAATGACTCCAAGGCATCCACTGAAAATGACTCCAAGGCTTCCACTGAAAATGACTCCAAGGCTTCCACTGAAAATGACTCCAAGGCTTCCACTGAAAATGACTCCAAGGCATCCACTGAAAATGACTCCAAGGCTTCCACTGAAAATGACTCCAAGGCTTCCACTGAAAATGACTCCAAGGCTTCCACTGAAAATGACTCCAAGGCTTCCACTGAAAATGACTCCAAGGCATCCACTGAAAATGACTCCAAGGCATCCACTGAAAATGACTCCAAGGCTTCCACTGAAAATGACTCCAAGGCTTCCACTGAAAATGACTCCAAGGCATCCACTGAAAATGACTCCAAGGCTTCCACTGAAAATGACTCCAAGGCTTCCACTGAAAATGACTCCAAGGCTTCTACTGAAAATGACTCCAAGGCTTCCACTGAAAATGACTCCAAGGCTTCTACTGAAAATGACTCCAAGGCATCCACTGAAAATGACTCCAAGGCTTCCACTGAAAATGACTCCAAGGCTTCCACTGAAAATGACTCCAAGGCTTCCACTGAAAATGACTCCAAGGCTTCCACTGAAAATTACTCCAAGGTTTCCACTGAAAATGACTCCAAGGCTTCCACTGAAAATGACTCCAAGGCTTCCACTGAAAATGACTCCAAGGCTTCCACTGAAAATGACTCCAAGGCTTCCACTGAAAATGACTCCAAGGCACCCACTGAAAATGACTCCAAGGCATCCACTGAAAATGACTCCAAGGCTTCCACTGAAAATGACTCCAAGGCTTCCACTGAAAATGACTCCAAGGCTTCCACTGAAAATGACTCCAAGGCTTCCACTGAAAATGACTCCAAGGCATCCACTGAAAATGACTCCAAGGCATCCACTGAAAATGACTCCAAGGCATCCACTGAAAATGACTCCAAGGCATCCACTGAAAATGACTCCAAGGCTTCCACTGAAAATGACTCCAAGGCTTCCACTGAAAATGACTCCAAGGCTTCCACTGAAAATGACTCCAAGGCATCCACTAAAAATGACTCCAAGGCATCCACTGAAAATGACTCCAAGGCATCCACTAAAACACCCACCTGCATTGAAACACCCAATAAACCCAAAAACAAAGAGGGAAAAAAGAAAAACAAGAAAAGAAAGACAAAGAAAAATAACAAGGAAAATAAACAGAAAAGCAAGGATTCAGGAAATAATTGTGACACCAATTAATTAATGATTAACCTTAATTATAATTGCAGATGCCTTTTGTGACATTTAGAAACTGCCTATGTGCTTCAAGCTGCTCCATTATTATTATGTATTATCTTGAATTTTGTCATAATTCCTGATTAGCTTATCAATTTTGTGTTTTATAGACAACCACACCTATTATTATATCTTATTGTATGTCCTTTTAATGCCTGTGTCTTCTGCATTATTTCATAGCTACAGCTAATGCTGATACAGTCTAAATAAATTAAGATACAGTCAAAATGAATAATAAGAATTGTCGGGAAGGCAGGAAGGGGGAAGAGAAGGGAAGTCGGCTGTTATCAGTTATCAGTTATTTGCTGTTATATCAATACCTGTACTGCTTTGGGTTCTTTCAAGTTGTTATTTATGGACTACGAAGGGAAATATATGAATAGTATATGTATATTTATTATAAAACATGGGAGAAATAATTAAAATAGACAACTTTTTGATGTGTTTAGTTATAAATGTGCCTTCACAACGGATATTATCATTAAGTATATGTATTTGAAAGGCTTATGGGGTTTTATTAACATCTAATTTCAACCTTAATGATTAAATGAAGTAATTACATCAGATACAATGACAAATAACCTTAACAAGATAGTTAAAATAGACGTTTTGTTTACTTCAAAATCAACACACACATTTGTATACATATTTCAATAACTTTTATGGTGATAGTAACCTCTCATTTACATCCCAATGATTAAATGAATAATTACATCACTTAAAATCACCAAATAACCTTGAAAATAGTCAAAACACACATATTGTTTACATCAAAATCAACACACACGCTCCATTCCCCTCAGTTGTCACTCGGCATTCGTAGGGAGAAGGTGTGTGTCGGTCGCTCGTCCTTCCGCCAGCCCTTAGCCATGAGTATAGACCTAGATAAACACCGAGACGTGATACTGAAAGCCTTCAATGATGTAGTGAGTGATAAAAAGCCTGAAGACTGGTAAGTGTTAAGGAGAGAGGAGGAGATATACACGTCATGGTATTCTTAGCCTTATATGCTTAGGGTTTAAGTATGTTTTTTTTTTCTTCCTTCGTATGTGTGTATGTATGTATGCATGTGTTTGTGTATGTATGTATGCATGTGTTTGTGTATGTATGTATGTACGTAGGTTTATGTATGTATGTGTGTTTATGTTGGAGAAAGTAATTAGAGAAAAATATAAATAATAAGAGCATATTATCATACGAGAGAGAGAGAGAGAGAGAGAGAGAGAGAGAGAGAGAGTGGCAGACAGGCATCATTTTCTCTCCTCAATCAATTTCTGAAGGAGACTCTTGAGGGATGGAGAGAATAAAAATCTCTCCATCTAAGGGTTGGAGAGAATTGGCTCCAGGTGGCCCATGTACACCCCCACCC